>JAOPSE010000795.1:0-286534 GCA_029449295.1 Zea luxurians | reverse complement strand
ATGTGATACTCAGAAATCTTGGATACTTGGAGTTTTGGTGGTTGGGGGTATTTATAGCCCTCAACCACCAAACAAGTCGTTGGTGAGGCTGCTGTCGATGGGCGCACCGGACAGTCCGGTGCGCCATCGGACAAGTTCTGTTCACTATCCGGTACGCTGCCATGTCATCCAACCGTTAGGGTTCAGAGCGAAGTCGACCATTGGAGTTTTGTCCCCTTCCAGCACCGGACAGTCCGGTGCCGCACTGGACAAGTCCTGTTCATTGTCCGGTGCGCCTCTGACTCTGCGCGCACTGTTCTTCACTCTAGATCCTGTCAACGGCTTTTGCAGTCGACCGTTGCGCGAGTTAGCCGTTGCTTCAGTGGCACACCGGACAGTCCGGTGAATTATAGCGGAGCGCGGCTCAGTTTTCCCGAGAGTGGCTAGTTCATCTTCGTACGGACATGGTGCACCGGACACTGTCCAGTGGCACACCAGATAGTCCAGTGTGCCAGTCCACAGCACACTCAAGTCTTTGCTCCTTTTTTGTTTTAGTCCCTAACTTCAATCTTTTATTGGTTTGTGTTGAACCTTATGCACCTGTAATACATGAGTTCTAGAGCAAACTAGTTAGTCCATATATTTGTGTTGGACATTCAACCACCAAAATTAATTGTAGGAAAAGGTTAACCCTATTTCCCTTTCACCTACGCAAAGGGTAGCCCATGCGAGGACCAAGCACCACGGACGAGTAACTCCGTAGAGAGCTGTGGGCCTTCTCCACACGCATGTGGTGCTCCGCTTGCAGCTCCTCTCGGACGTTCCTCGCCGTCTTCACTATCGAGCTTCCGGTCAAAAAACACCGTAGGCCTCGTTCCCTCCAATAATATTGTTGTGGTAGTGACATAAACTCGGTTGTCGTGGTCTCGCAAGACTCTCACCCCACTCAGCACAATATTACAACAGCTCATGCAAGAGCCGAGGGGTTTTGTAGGTTTTTCTAAACTCACTCAACTAACTAGGAGCAACCTAGAGCAAACGCATAAGCGGTCTAACTAACCTAAGCACTTCGCAAAGCACCTACACTAATCACTGAGTGATTCTATAAAACACTTGGGTGTTAGAGCACTTGAAAATGTCTATAACATGTGCTAGAAATGTTTAAATGTCTATAACACTGTAGAAGCAGTAGAAGCCGGTACAGATTAAAGCCAAGCAAACAGGTTGGTAATGTTGTGGACTATATCATATAATTGCAAGATATTTAGACCAAACTAATAATGCACTTTGTTTATTTCTTTGTGAAACCTATTAGATCAAGTGCAGAAAGGCTGACATGATCTTCCTCAGAAATGGCAGACTCAAATATTATTGTTCTAAGCATACTAAATTCCATGGGGTTCTTTATCTTTTCCAGGCACAGTGAACTTCGCACTAGAAATGACTAGCAACGCAATGACAACGATAACATTTGCTTGCCAAATACTTCACATGCTGATCTGAACACATGTTGCGATGGCGAATCATTTTTAGTAGTAAGTGGGGGTTTGAACCATGATTGCTGGTTCTAAACACACATTCACTCCCACCTATCCAACAAAACATAAATGTTTTATGTTTTATACTCTATACTTAAACAAGCATAATATATATATTATAAAGGAATAGTAAAAAAATAAAATCGGACTATGCCAGGCCTAGCCTACCGTGTCACACATAAGGCCCGAAAACGGTATGGTGATTGAGCTAGGCTAGCATGGTCCCAATTGACAATGGAGTGGCTATGTCTGGGTCGGGCTAAATCATGTTGGGACACGTTAGGAGGACCTTGCCATCACAATCCTCGCAAGACGCTTAGGTCTTTAGGCTGCTTACTTCGAAGGCGGCAAGGCAAAGAAGGATGGAGGAAGGAGCGTCGATGGCTAGGGTTCGGTGTCGCTCGAGTCACCTCACTAGAGACGACGCGAGGATTGGAATTATGGTTTCTCACTCGGTATAAGAAATACTTTATGCATGTTACAAGATAGGCATGTTGAGATCGAACATAATGAGAAGTTCAAATAGAGCACAAATAATTGTAAAGGTTTAGAACATGTTTGAACAACCATCTCAATTAAACAAGGTCTATCTATATGATATATAGAAGCCGTAGCAATACACGGATAACTAACTAGTTTCTTCTAAAACTTAGAGAGACGACTCTTTTTCCTCAATATATAACATTTGCAATAAAAACCCAAAAAATGGAGACATTTTGTTTCCTTCAAATAACTAACTCATATCGAGTCTTCTTCAACAGTCTATGACAATACAATCTATTTGAAGGATGACAAGCGGTATCAATAGCTTTGACTCAAAAAGAATAAAACATTATGTTCTACAAGCATAGATCTAGCCATATCTATTATTGTTCTATTCTTCCTCTCAACTAGACCATTTTTCTTCGGTGTATATTTGAAAGAGAACTTATGTTTAATAGCCTTGTCATCACAATACCCATCAACTCTTGCATTTTTGAAACCCGAACCATTATCACTTCTTATTTTCTTGATATCATTCTCAAATTGATTTTGAGATAATATAGAAAATGATTTGAATGTATAAAACACAGTAGATTTATCATGAAGAAAGAATGCCAATATAAACCTTGAGTAGTCATCCACTATCATAAGACAATAAATAATACCACCAATGTTCACATAGGTTGTAGGCCCAAAAAATATTTAGATGTAATAATTCTAATGGCTTATAAGTAGACATTTGACTCTTGTTTTGATGAGTGTTAGCCACTTGCTTCTCGTCTTAACAAGCATTACACAACTTATCTTTTTCAAATTTCACATCTTTCAATCCTCAAACAAGATAATTCTTAATTAATATATTATGTTGTGCCATGCCAACATGTGGAAGCTTCTATGCCACAACCATCCTAAAGATGCCTTGGAGAACAAACAAGTTCTGAGATTTGCTTCATTAGATGAAAAATCAACTAAATAGAGATCCTTGTGATGAAAGCCCATAAAACAAGATTGCTTTCATCCACACTAGTGATAAACAACATCATTAATAGAAAATTGCAATTGAAACCAAGATCATACAATTGAGCTACGAGTAGCAAATTAAATTCCAGGGACCCAACCAATAACATATTTTATATAGAGTGATCATTATGCATTAGATATAACAATTTTACCCAATCCTTTCACCTTTCTTTGCTATTATCTCCAAATGTGATATTGTCATATTTGGTGCAATCTTCATTACTCATAGAGGAGAACATCATCATATCATCGGTCATGTGTTGAGTACATCCGCTATCAAGCATACAATGGTTACCACTCACCTTGTAGTTTACCTACAAAAAGAAATTAACTTCTTTTAGGTACCCAAACTTGTTTGGGTCCTTGTATGTTAGTCACCAAGGCCTTTGGCACCTAAATGGCATTCTTTTTAGCACCAATTATAGGTGTGCGAACAAACTTTGCACAAACACATTTGGAATTGTTAGTAAGAAAATAGCAAGGATCAAATGGAGCAAAGGATATATTCTTGTTCCTTGGACAATCCTTATTCACATATCCCACTTTGTGACACTTCTAGCAAGGTTTGTCACATTCATTCACAAAAGTGGTCTTTTGTTGAGCAAATGCATTCTTACCCTTCTTGGGTATGTACCCAAGGCCTTCATGGTTATGTGAGCACCTTTGAATTCCCAAGACAAATCCAACTTGGCCTTGCCACCATATGCTATTTTCAAATCATGGGTTAGTGTATCAACTTTCTTTACTAACACATCATTCTTATCAACATGTGAATCATCACAAGTGAGTTTGTCATCCATGAGAGGAACATTGCACTTGCTACAATAAATGTTAGTCGGACTTGGTGCAATTGTGGGACTATCAAGTAAGTCACAAGTGACACCCATGTCCACATTGACCGTAATGGCTTCATGCACAAGGGGGAGATTTGAACTTCCTTAAGCTTCTCATTAGCCTCTTTTAGATTCTCATGAAAAATCTTTAGCCCCTCAAAATACACTTGAAATGATTTGTACAAATACTTCAATGCGTTAAACTTTTCTTTATCCATGTACATGTAGTCATCAACCTCACTAATCATTTTAAGAAGATCATCCATGTACTATGTGTATGATTTGTGTTAGGAGTACCGCGCCAGCTGGTCAGTAAACGATTCGAATTGCCATCGCTCTTGGATAGTGAGCACTTGACTTGAGCTATCTCATCGTAGTAAGAACTATGATTTCCATGAGAACGGTGATAGGGATTAAGAATGATGATACTCATGATTAAAATCAAGGGTTGGCTTAATCTTGTTTGGTTAATCTTAAACAGTCTTCCTTAACTTGATTCTTCACTAAAGTTATGATTAGACTTATAGTGAATTTGGCAAAGAACATCTAGAGAATTAGGTGCAAACCTAGTTCTATAGCGGAATAAGTATTAATACTGAATTGCTAAATGTGGATTAATGAACTTGATACCCTTTTAAGCTGTTAATAACTTCATTAGCTCATGTTACTCTTACAAAGCAAAGAGCCAACCCCAGATAAAGCTTTGCGTAATCCTTGGAGTCTTTTACTTTCTTATTTCTTGGTTTGGGACGGGTCAGTCTAGCTGAGTACATTCTAGTACTCAGGGTTCTATTCCCAATGTTGTTGCAGATGGCAGATGTTCTATGGTACTTTGAGCACTGCTTATACACGACTACTAGAGATGACTAGGCCATGGGCATGGCGTCTCCTTTCTCCTCTCATGCTTTTGGTGGGTTAACAAAACCCTAATGTTGGCACTGTATTTTGAAAACCTTGCACGTGTTGTGGGTTGTTGGGGATATGCTTCGTAGCCGATGATCCTAAAGAAAGAAAACACCTTTGGCAGATCCTTTCAAGAGCAGCGCCGAAGCTATCGCCTATAAAGCTTCGACACAGTGACATGCCTCGAGACAAAGGGGTGAACTGACTTAAAGATGAAATGACCTAAAAGACCCATAATGTTTTGTGTCATTATTGTAGTCGATTGTAAAGGGGATAAATGTAATTTTACACAGGCTGCGCCCTATGCCTATAAATAGGTGAACAGTACCCCTGTATTGTTCACGTAATCTTGTAATCGCCAACACATTACGCTGGAATTATTGTTTTCTGCCAAGGCGAAGGTATAAATGTACCTAAATATTATGTTTTAATATTTAGGTTTCTATAATAAAATATGTGAATAATAATATCTATTTCCGGTATATCTTTCTCTAATGTTTTATATTTCATATTTCATTTCACATTGTTTTATAAGTCTGGTCACGAAGGTGTGACCTTCGTGATATTTTGCTCATGACCTTCGTCCAAAGTTCATTAAATCCTTGAGGAGATAATGCTTCAGCGGACGAAGAGCATTAATATTTAACATTTTATGTTGCCTTGTTCTTAATTCAAAGCATTTGAGAACAAGTCCCAACATTGGTGCCCACCTCCGGTGAACTCACTTCCACTTTTTGAGCTGATGGCTTCGTTCAACAACCAAGCTAGAGCTGCTTCGACTACGAAGCTGGTACTCCCGATAACAGGCGGTTCATGCTTAGAGCCGGCCAACAAGAAGCAGAAGAAGGAGGCGCAGAGAAGGGTACAACATGTCGAGGTGCAGGGACCCTTCATCAAGTCGAGATGGTCCCACATCCCAATTACCTTCTCCCAAGAGGACCTTCAGCTCAAGGATTACCCTCACAATGATGCTATGGTTATTTCTTGTGTTATCAAAGGATTTCTGGTCCACAATGTTCTGGTCGATACAGGTAGTGCAGCGGATATTATATTCGCTAAGGCCTTCAGACAGATGAAAGAGCCAGAGGATAAGATTCATGATGCTACACACCCTCTTTGTGGCTTCGGAGGAAGACAGATTGTAGCGCTCGGCAAGATCATGATGCCAGTGACCTTTGGATTTGTCAACAATACAAGGACTGAGCAAGTTGTGTTTGATATTGTCGACATGGAGTACCCCTACAATGCAATCATTGGTCGTGGGACACTCAATGCTTTTGAAGAAATTCTTCATCCAGCATATCTTTGCATGAAGATACCTTCGGATCAAGGGCCTATTGCTATTCATGGAAGTCAGGAAGCTGCCAGAAAGGCTGAAGGAAACTGGACAGATTCAAAAGCAATCCATAGTATAGATGGAGACGAATCTTGTGAGCAGTACAAGTGCAGAAGGGAGAAGGCTGCTTCGGCCGATCAGCCGAAGCCCATGCTCTTATGTGAAGATATAGCAGAGCAGAAGGTGTTGCTGGGATCTCAATTGTCTGAGGAACAGGAGAAAAACCTAACAAGGTTTCTGTTCAACAACAAAGATGTCTTCGCATGGTCCGCCAACGATCTCTGTGGTGTCAACAGGGATGTCATTGAACACTCGCTCAATGTCAATCCATCCTTTAGACCCAGAAAGCAGAGGCTTCGGAAAATGTCTGATGACAAAGCCGAAGGTGCTCGGAATGAAGTGAAAAGACTTCTCAGTGCTGGAGTCATCAGAGAAGTAAAATACCCAGAATGGCTAGCTAACACTGTTATGGTGAGGAAGGCCAATGGTAAATGGAGAATGTGCATTGATTTTACTGATCTCAACAAGGCTTGTCCGAAGGATGAGTTTCCATTACCAAGGATAGATTCTCTAGTAGATGTAGCAGCTTCATCAGAGCTCATGAGTCTACTAGATTGTTATTCAGGCTACCATCAAATCTGGATGAAGAAGGAAGATGAGCCAAAAACTAGCTTCATAACCCCCAGTGGTACATATTGTTACCTTCGGATGCCTGAGGGGCTCAAGAATGCTGGAGGAAGCTTCAGTAGAATGACAGCCAAAGTCCTTCATTCTCAGATAGGCAGAAATGTGCTAACATATGTTGATGATATCATAGTAAAAAGCACGAAGCAAGAAAATCACATTGCTGATCTACAGGAAACATTTGCTAACTTTAGGCAAGCTGGCCCGAAGTTGAATCCAAAAAAATGTGTCTTCGGAGTAAAGAAGGGAAATTTCCTTGGTTGTCTAGTTTCGACAAAGGGAATCGAAGCTAATCCGAATAAAATCGAAGCTATTCTTCGGATGGAGCCGCCAAGCACAAAGAAGGGAGCACAGCGGCTGACAGGAAGACTGGCATCTTTGAACCAATTTATATCTAGATCAGCAGAGAGAAATTTACCATTCTTTGAAGTGCTGAAGTCAGCCGAAGTCTTTCAATGGGGATCAGCTCAGCAGAAAGCCTTCGAAGAGCTGAAGCAGTACCTGATAGACCTAACGACACAAACTCCACCCGCGCCAGGGGCTCCTCTGCTGTTGTATGTGGCAGCTTCGCACTCTGCAGTGAGTGCGGCACTTGTCCAGGAGAAGCTTGAAGGACAAACTAAAAAGCAAGCCCCAGTATACTTTGTCTCCGAAGTCCTTAGTTTATCAAAGAAAAACTATACAGAATTGGAGAAGGTGCTATATGCTGTCTTAATGGCCTCCAGGAAGCTTCGGCATTACTTTCAACCATTCCATATAATTGTTCCTTCATCACAACCTTTGAAGGATATTATGAGAAACAGAGAAGCTACTGGAAGGATTGGAAAGTGGGCTGCGGAACTCAACGAATTCAGCATTGATTATGTGCATAGATCCTTGATTCAGTCCTAGGCGTTAGTAGACTTCATCGCTGACTGGACGCCAGGGGCTCAGGAAGAAGAAGCAAGTAAAGATGCCGAAGCTTGGACAGTATTCTGTGACGGTTCCTGGGGAACCTTCGAGGCAGGTGCAGCTGCTGTTTTGGTTGCACCTTCCAAAGTCAGAACATGCTATGTAGTGAAACTTGATTTCAGCTGCACAAATAATATTGCTGAATACGAAGCTTTGCTCTTGGGGCTTCGGAAGTTAAAGGCAATGGGTATAAGAAGGGCAGTTCTTAAAACCGATTCCCAAGTTATTTCTGGTCATATTGACAAGAGTTGTAAAGCAAGAGACCCGAAGCTTGAGAAATACTTGGATACAGTTCGAAGGTTTGAAGCTTCTTTCGAAGGGTTTTCTGTCAAGAATATTCCACGAGGAGAAAATGAGCACGCTGATCTGCTAGCCAATTCAGCGACAGAGGGGCTGTCTTTACCTTCGGAAGTATTCTTTGAGACAATAAGAGCACCTTCGGTGGAACTTCTTGAAAGAGCAGTGCTCAATATATCTCCTGTCCATAGTGAAGATTGGAGAACTGAGATTATATCCTTTCTCCAGGGCAATTGCCTTTCAGATGACGAAGCTTATAATAAGAGAATAGAGGCAAGAGCCCGACCATATGTAATAATAGAAGGGGAGTTATACAAACATGGAGTCTGCTCTCCATTGCTCAAATGTTTATCCAGAGCTGAAGGTATAGAATTGATGAAGGAAATACACGCAGGTCTGTGTGGGTCTCACATCGGATCTAGACCCTTGCTGGGAAAAGTTTTTTGTCAAGGATTTTATTGGCCGAAGGCAGCTTCGGATGCAGCAGAATAAGTCCAAAAATGTGAAGGTTGTCAAAAATGTGCAAGAGACCAAAAACAGCCTTCATCTCTGACTTAGTTAATACAACCCTCTTGGCCGTTGCAAAGGTGGGGCCTTGATTTGCTAGGCCCACTTCCACCAGCACAAGGAAATTTAAAATATGTTGTGGTGGTGGTAGAATATTTTTCCAAATGGATTGAGGTGAAGCCTTTAGCCACAATAACTTCGGTCACTGTTCAGAAATTTTTCTAGCAAAATATTGTTTGTCGCTTCGGAGTGCCGAAGGCTATTACTGTGGACAACGGAACACGGTTTGATGCCGAAGCTTTCAAAGAGTTTTGTGAACAAATTGGCACGAAGATCCATTTTGCATCGGTTAGACATCCGGAGTCAAATGGACTTGTCAAAAGAGCTAATGGCATTATAATGACGGGAATAATGAAGCTAATCTTCAATTAGCCCAGGGGAAGTGGCCAGATGAATTGATCAAAGTGGTGTGGAGCCACAACACAACAATCTCAAGGTCAACAGGCTTTACACCATTCAAATTACTGTTTGGTGACGAAGCAATAACCCTGGAAGAAGCTAAAGCAGGATCAATAAGAACAGTGGCTTCAGCAGAGGACGAAGCTGATTATTCTGTGGCAAAAGATGCTATAGAAGGGATCAGGCTTCAGGCTGTGGAGAACATCAATAAATATCAAGCCAAAACAATAAAATGGCGTGACAGAAAAGTTCGGTTAAAAAATATCAAGCCAGGGCACTTGGTACTTCGGAGAGTTGCCAACCCAGATACAGTAGACAAGTTACAGTTGAAGTGGGAAGGACCTTTTCTGGTAGTATCTTCGTCAAGACCCGGTTCCTACAGATTGAAGGATATGGACGGCAACGACATTCCTAGATCTTGGAATGTGGATGAGCTTTGGCGATATTATGTATAGCTTGTTGTAATCTTTTTTTTATTTTTTCCTATGGTACCCTTTTCCTTTCTAAAGGGGGAGAAAGGTTTTTAATGGGGCCATAGCATGTAATTTCTCTTTTTTATTTCAGCTCTACAAGAGCAATATCCCCCAAAAAATGTAAATGTAAAAGCTAAGCACGCACCATCGAGTGCAAAGAGAAAAGAAAAAACAGGGAGAAGCTCGAAAGACGTCCCTAAGGGGATGCAGAGCATGACGAAGCTACAAAAAGTCGTTCCTAAGGGAGCGCAGTGTAAGTTTTCTGCTCAAAAGTCGTTCCTAAGGGAATGCAAAACTTACAGCGAAAAGTCAACACTGATTCCGTCGAAATATAAGGCGAAGCGCGAAAAGTCAACGCGATACCGCCGAAATAGAAGGCGAAGAAGTTCAAAAGACGTTCCTAAGGGAATGCAGAACTTACAGCGAAAAGTCAGCGCTGATACACCGAAAAAGAAGCGGTGAAGCCAAAAAATAAACGGCAAAGAGACTTTGGTTATTTCTAAGGGAATGAAGGCTATGATTGTGGCTTCGTATGTGTGTGTTTGGACATTCATTTGCACGGAATATTACATCATACATTTGCATTCATAAACATTCATTTAGACATACATAGGATCATCATCATCATAACACAGGTAGTCGCTTTGGCCCTAAGGACCAGGCTTCAAGAAAAAAAAAGAGAAAAGAAAAAGAAGCAGTTTTTATGCTTCGCTGTGTACGAAAAGAAGGGAAGGTGTTTTTCGCCTTCGGCTCAAAAATACTAATTTCGTTCACACCAAAGCACTTTATACATTGATGGAAAGTTATCTATTTAAGCTTCATTAGTATCCATTGAGCTTCGGTTTCGGCTTCGTCTTCTTACTCTTTGACTTCGACTTCGGCTTCGTCATCCTACACGTATTAAAATATTGTAAGCAAAATTCAAGTTCGAAGGAAGAGGTAAGCACAAGGTATAATTTTGTTACCGGCTTAAGATGACTCCGAGCTTCATCACTAGCTATGCTTCGTCCACCCTTTGTCCATACCAGTTTTATAAATCTATTTGCTATGCTTCGGGCAAGGTTGGGAATATTCTCTAGATCCACTGATGATAAACTGAAATTGGGTCTATTGACAACCTTCCCATGTTCGCAGCCAGATTTCAGGAAGGCGACAGCGGTGCCCCGAGAAGCTACCAGGGCACAAAAGTCACCATGTCCAGCTATAACTTCATCAAGGTCATCAATTTCACCTTCGATATGTTCGAAGGCCCCTGGCAGGTCTTCAGTCGAAGGATTAAATTTCTTGCTGCTGGCCCCAACCGAATAAAAGACATGCTTCAGTCGTTGTATACATCGATTACTGAACTCCAGACATTTGTTTTGAAGCCCTGTCAATGATTTTTGCAAATCTGAACTTTTCTGGACCTCGGCTTCAAATTTTGCATTAAGCTCCTGCTTTTCTTGTTCGAAGCTTTTTGACTGAGAGAGAAGTTTCGTATTTAGTTCTGCTATTTTAGCTTCAGCTTCTGCCAATAAGCCTTCGGTTGTCTGAAGCTCAAAATCCTTCTTTTCAAGAGCAGCTGATTGGTCTTTTATTTTGCTTTCTAAACTCTCAATTATAACTTCGTGTTTTTTATCTTCCAAATCTTGCTGCATTTTCAAAGCTTTACTCAAAAGCATACTCTACGCCCAAACAACCTTTGTTAGAAAACATCTTCGTTGTTGAAACAATAAATTTAAAGAAAAGTTGTTTATCTTGAAATTGGAGTAGAATAAACTACCGACGATGTGCTGTCGTCGGTAGCGGCTAATGTCCGTTTCAAGCTTCGGGAAACCAATACTCTTTGATAGAGTACCAATAACCTTCGCTCCGGTATGATCCCGGACACATCCCAACTTTTCGTCATCGACACCACCGAAGAGAAGTGCCCCCGGCCGATATCCGCAAGATATGGCATACTCTTTTAGCTCTTCTTTTTCAGCCTTTGTCAGCTCTTGTCCAATTAAGTTTTGAAAGTTAAAAATTTCATCTTCCGAAGTGTCTTCGGCTATTTCTTTCTTCTTCTCGGGCTCTAGGGTCGTAGTCTCTTCGGTGGCTCTAGCAGCTTCTTCTGCGACCATGTCTAGCAGTATCTTATCAATATTTGCAATTGTACTTTCTAAGTGAATATCTTCGGTTGTGGCAGTTTCGGTAGCTGTAGCTTCCGAAGGTGCAGCTTCGTTACCTGTTATGCTCTCAACAGTTGGTGCCTTTGGAGCTGAAGCTTGTAGTGGTGTCCCTTCAATAACTTCCGTCACTGTAATGATTCTTTGTTTCTTCGGCTTAGCTGCCTTCTTCATTTTTGCGGACTCCTTTTCCTTCTGAAAAAGCTTCGTCAGATGTGGCCCCAGTGGACTCAGCTTGACAGGCAAAGATTCAGTCATTATTTTTAAAATTTCCTCCACGTCGGTGGTAGAGGGTGTTGCAGCAGTTTCTTCTTCTTCGTCAATTGCCTTCTGCTTCGGAGTTGTAGCTTTTCTCTTCTTCGGAGCATCTGTTTTTGGCTCAGGCTTCAGCTTTTTCTTTTTCAATTGTTCTTCATTGTCTTTATTCAGAACACCAGCCACTCTCTTTCTTTTCTGCCCTTCGGCATCCTTGTCTAGCCGCTTGTAGTCGGGATACTCAAAGTTCAGAGCATCCATTACTCGGTTCAACCTTCGCTTCGGACGGGTGCCGAAGGCTGCAGTCATTAGTTGATCTTCTTTTTTGGAGTAATTGCCGAGAATTTCATTGCAGATCACTTCAATCGTGTCTAGCCACTCTTGGCAAGGCACTTTGAAATATTTCTTGAATTTGTAATGATAGGGTAACTGAATAAGTTCCCCCTTTTTCTTTTCTCCTTTAAGCTTCGGCATGTCCCATTCTTTCACAGTTGGGAACACTCTGAAGGCCAAAAATTCTTGCACTAAGTCCCTAGTGCCGATATGATCTGCAATAACTCGAAATTCTGCCAGAGCAATTTGGCTTGGACTCCCTGATGTCATGTTGCACTGCGGTCTGGTCTCTCCGAAGATCAATTCTAGCGGACTCTGGACCAGCTCCTCCTTGTCTTTGTCAACTTTGACGTAAAACCATTCAGACTTCCAGTCAGCTGGCCACTTGCTTCGGTAACTAATCACTGGAAATTTTGTGTTCTTGCGATAGACAAAATTGTAGCAGCCAAAATTTTCATGTAGCCCATCTCCTCTAGCTTTCGTCTGATAATGAAACTCGTGCACTCGGCAGAAGCCTTCGCCAAATGGCTCCACCCCTTGGCTTCGGAGAGCCCAGATATAAACGCTAAGCCTAACGATAGCGTTTGGAGTTAGCTGATGAAGGTAGATCCCAAACTTCTTCAATACATCAGCAATCATCTTGTTCAAAGGAAATCTTAAACCAGCTTTAAAGAAACTTTTGAAGACTACTAGTTCATCCTTTTCTAGCTTCAGAGTAGTCTCTTCCCCACCAAAACGAACCAGCTCTTTCTTCGCTTCACTAAAATAGCCCAAATTCAACAGCTTAGGCAAATCACCTTCGGAGATGGTGGATTTCCCGAAATCCAGGTGGCTAGGTTTACTTGGCACTGCGCTATAATCATCTTCAGACTCAGTCTCCTCAACATCAGCCTGCTCTACTTCAGCGGCAGGTGCATCCTCCGATGCTACCAGCCCTGAGCGCTTCATCACTTCGGAGATTGGGGTAGTTTCAGCACCCTCGGCTTCCTCTCCATCACGCGTAACCTTAGCTGTGGAACGTACTCTGGCCATTTGATAATTGAATTTCTTGATTTTTGAATGAAGTTGAAAATTTTTCTTTATTCTGCCGAAGCTCTTTCTTGTTATGAAGTTTGAGCAAAATAAATAGCTTCGGTTGCGGAAGCAGTGAGCAAGCATCGGCTTTGGTCAATATTTTGGCAGCAAAACAGTGCAATAGCAATGAATGCTGTGGTAACTTCACACCTACCAGTCTGTTTATATAGTGCCACAGGTGAGAAGGTGAATCGTCAAGGTCTCCCGCACCGGACAAACAGCCAACCGCACTCACTAAACGGTGGGCCACAGAGTCCGAGAAGGTGAATCGTCAGTGCGCGCATAACTGCTGCAAGATAGGGCCACCTCGCGCGTGAATCATTTTAATCGTTTCTTGCCAACGAGCTCAGGGAAGGTGTTTTTCGGATCTTCGGCATCCCGAAGCCTAGAAGACTTTTTCACAGATCAAGCTTGTTACGAAAAACGATCTAGCACCGTGAAGGGGCTACTGTTGGGGATATGCTTCGTAGCCGAAGATCCTAAAGAAAGAAAACACCTTCGGCAGATCCTCTCAAGAGCAGTGCCGAAGCTATCGCCTATAAAGCTTCGGCACAGTGACATGCCTCGAGACGAAGGGTGAACCGACTTAAAGATGAAATGACCTAAAAGACCCATAATGTTCTGTGTCATTATTGTAGTCGATTGTAAAGGGGATAAATGTAATTTTACACAGGCTACGCCCTGTGCCTATAAATAGGTGAACAGTACCCCTGTACTGTTCACGTAATCTTGTAATCGCCAACACATTACGCTGGAATTATTGTTTTCTGCCAAGGCGAAGGTATAAATGTACCTAAATATTATGTTTTAATATTTAGATTTGTATAATAAAATATGTGAATAATATTATCTATTTCTGGTATATCTTTCTCTAATGTTTTATATTTCTTATTTCATTTCACATTGTTTTATAAGTCTGGTCACGAAGGTGTGACCTTCGTGATATTTTGCTCATGACCTTCGTCCGAAGTTCATTAAATCCTTGAGGAGATAATGCTTCAGCGGACGAAGAGCATTAATATTTAACATTTTATGTTGCCTTGTTCTTAATTCGAAGCATTTGAGAACAAGTCCCCAACATGGGTGCTACTTTAATAAGTGCTTCCGCTAAAACTGATCACTATGGTGATTGCTACTTTTTGTCATTTGGGCCTTCGTGCCGATTAAGTTGTAATAACTCTATGCACTCTGATCTATTTTAAATTTTATGGAATGTTGTAACATGTGATGCAGTGAAAGTTAATTTGTTACGATCTTGGTTGTGAATGAAAAGTTTGAGATCATTCACGATTTCATTAGACCCCTAGGTTTAAATGGGTTCAAGTGTGGGAGATCACTGTTAGGCAGATGATTTTCATACTTGACCAATAATGTTTTCTTCATCACTAGGGGTGGGTTCATCTTGTTTAAGCACAACAAATCCATCTCTCATTTTTCTCCAAATCTTACCTCCCATTTCCTTAAGATGAACCATCATTCTTATTTTCCAATAATCATAATTGTTCTCATCAAAGTGTGGTGGCTTATTCCGGGATGGTTAGATCCACTCAAAAATGAGTCCTTGGCTTCGATACCACTTGTAGGGTCAAGGACACCAGCTAGAGGGGGTGAATAGACAGTTTAACTAAAATCAAAGACACTAGGGAAAGTTAATTAGAACCACAAGACGATTAAATCTTTTAGCCTAAGTTGGGCTAAACTTGGTTTGCAACCTAGGATGAACAAGTGATCAAGTAGTGTTATGAATGAAAGATTGCACAAAGTAAATACATGTAATGACTTTGAACCAAACAATCAACATGACAGACCGGACATTTTACCTTGGTCCTGGTGACTTTCCAGTCACCTCTAATCCATGTTAAGGTTGATTCAATGCACTCAACCACTCCTCTATCAAGACAATGCTTGATCTTTGAGCTAGAAGGTCAATGAACCGCTCATACCTTGATTTCGTTAGTGTTGTTTTTCACTATTTTGGTGAGGCATGCACAAGGCCTCTCACAATCACCACCATAGCTTCTTCACAATCTTCTTGAAGAGCTTGATAGGATCCTTAATCAAGTTGTCTAGGAGGCAGCAACCTCCAAGAGTTACAAGTCAATTTTGTTTGCTTGATGAATTCCTAGGGCTCAAAGATAAACAACTTGATACAATGCACTATTTGTCTTTCCAAATCACTAGAATGCAATCCCAAGCAATGTGTATGAATGAGAGAGGAAGGCTTTAATATGCTCAGTAGTTGATCCAAATGGTCGAGAGAGGTTCCCATGCCCCCAAAACACATGTTTATACCCCTTCAAATAAACTAGCTATTATGAGACATTCTGTGAATTTGTGTACCCATGGATGCCCCACAGGCCAAAGCCCGAATGGTTTGAGAACCAATGGCTAGTTTTGTATTAAATGCACTATTAAAGCAATTAGGGAAGTGGCTCATGGATGGTCCATGACCCTGGGCCAGTCGGTCCACAGTACATGAAATGAGGCACTTATTAACTCTATAGACCTAGCTTTGATTCAAAAGTCAATACCATGGATGGTCCATGCCCCTAGGCTAGACGGTTTGTAGTCCACGATTAGGGACCTCACCAGAATAGTACGTAAATTTTCCATACAAATTCATTGAACATGTGGAAGGTCTAACACTTGGGCATGGATGGTCACCACCTAGACAGAGGAATATTCGTGTTCTAGGCATGGACTGTCCGCAAGCAATGACTCCAAAAACACAAAGTTACTATGAAAAATTCAAAGGATGTACTATAGATGGTTCACGCATCTAGGCCAGATGGTCCATAGTAGACGCATAAAATCTACGAGGGGCTTGGCAATTCTAGTGGGTGATATGATCAATACTACAAATGGTCTGCCTAAGGATTCAGACGATCTATAGTACAAAATTACTTTTCAACGCAGAAACTCCAAGTTTCTATCCATTGCTTTGTTAAACCTGCAAACGGTCCGGCCACCTGGCCTAAACGGTCTGTAGTACCTCAATCAGCCCATATTCAATGTTTGCTTTTGAATAAGTTTTTCTTTTGCGCTAGAAACATCGTTAGCCCTCATGCAAATGCATCAACTATATGTGCTATGATGCACTAAATTTTTTGTCAAGGAAACTTCATTGACATCTCTTAATAGTACGACTATTTTGCCTACTAATCTGGTCAATTTACTTCTCTAATCTCCTCTTGACCGACCAAAAGAAAAACCTATTATATACCTTTGTCTTGAGCTATCCAACAATATCTCCCAAGTCCGTCAATACTTGTTTTAGCTCGTGTTTCCATGGACCAACCTACATTCTTGTTTTCTCAAAAAATTGTTAGTCCACAAATGTTTGTCATTAATTACAAAAAAACTACATACGAGCCTAGATGCTCACACTCTATTGTCATCATGGTGTACATTTACTCCATCACAATCATTGATTCAATTCCATTACCTATGATCGAAAAAACATCCCATGGGTCTGGCATCTCGAGAGCAAGATAGCCATTGTGAACAACTGCCATGAACTTGTAGAGAATTAGCCACTGAAAGGGAAATGTGCCCTTGGGCCATTTCTAAGTATTTTGGTGATTTAGTGCCCAACACAGGTGCCTAATTGTAAAAGGTGGACAAAGTGCAAATCATGAAGTAAAGGTATGTTTCTAAGCCTTAGTACATTGGTTTTGTGTACTAATATACTTGTCTAAGTGTTAGAAACAGAAAGCGGAAGAAAAGAAGAAAGGTGCAAAAGACTTGGCTGTGTACAGCCAAGACTCAGCTCGGTCTGGCACACCGGACTGTCCGGTGTGCACCGGACAGTGTCCGGTGCGCCAGGCTGACTCGGCGTGAAGAGGCCGCTCTCGGGAATTCGCCGACGGCGTACGGCTAAAATTCACCGGACTGTCCGGTGTGCACCGGACTGTCCGGTGATCCAACGGTCGGCCGGGCCAACGGTCGGCCGCGCAATCTGCGCGGGACACGTGGCCGAGCCAACGGTCGGAAGAGGGCACCGGACTGTCCGGTGTGCACCGGACATGTCCGGTGCGCCAACGGCTCCCAGATCTGCAACAGTCGGCAACGGTCGGCAGCGCTGTTTAAGGAAAGAAATCGGGCACCGGACAGTGTCCGGTGTACACCGGACTGTCCGGTGCACCCGACGACCGAAGGCAAGGATAGCCTTCCAGATTTGCTCTCAACGGCTCCTAGCTGCCTTGGGGCTATAAAAGGGGCCCCTAGGCGCATGGAGGAGACAACCAAGCAACCTTAGAGCATTCTTGATCATCCACACTCATTCTTTGCGCATTCGTTTGTGATTCTAAGTGATTCGAGCTCCGTTCTAGTGAGAACTTTGAGATAGTCATTCGAGCTCGATTCTTGGCCGTGTGTGTGCGCATTTCGCTGTGGATTTGTGTGTGTTGCTTCCCTCCCTTACTCTGTGCTTCTTTGTGATCATATACTTGTAAGGGCAAGAGACTCCAATTTGTGGAGATTCCTTGCAAACGGGATAAAGAAAAGAAAACAAAACACCGTGGTATTCAAGTGGGTCTTTGGACCGCTTGAGAGGGGTTGATTGCAACCCTCGTCCGTTGGGATGCCACAACGTGGAGTAGGCAAGCGTTGGTCTTGGCCGAACCACGGGATAAACCACTGTGCCATCTCTGTGATTGATCTTCTGTGGTTATTGTGTTTTTGTTGAGACTCCTCTCTAGCCACTTGGCATTATTTGTGCTAACACTTAACAAGTTTTTTTTGTGGCTTATGTTTGAAGTTTTACAGGATCACCTATTCACCCCCCCCCCCCTCTAGGTGCTCTCAATTGGTATCGGAGCCGTTCTCTTCAAGAGAGGACTAATCGCCTGAAGAGATGGATCCTAAGGGAAAGGGGATGGTGGTCAACAACAACGAGAAGGAGTCTACCTTCAACGAGCCGAGGGATGACAAGCCTACTGACTCGGGCTCGGGCCACAAGCGCAGAGACGGGAAGAAGAAGAAGACAAGGCGCATCAAGGAGATCATCTACTACGACGATAGTGATGAGTCTACTTCTTCCCAAAAGGATGACGACAACGACTACAAAAAGACGGTCAATTCGAACTTTTCATTTGATTATTCTCGTATTCAACATAGTTCGAATTCGCATTTGCTTTCCATTCCTCTTGGCAAACCTCCACACTTCGATGGGGAGGACTACGGATTTTGGAGTCACAAAATGCGTAGTCACTTATTCTCTCTCCATCCAAGCATATGGGAGATTGTGGAGAATGGAATGAAATTTGATAGCTCGGATAGCCCTATGCTTATAAATGAACAAATTCATAGAAATGCACAAGCTACTACTGTTCTCTTAGCATCTTTGTGCAGGGAAGAGTACAATAAGGTGAGCGGCTTGGACAATGCCAAGCAGATATGGGACACCCTCAAGATCTCTCACGAGGGGAACGACATCACCATGCTCACCAAGATGGAGTTGGTGGAGGGCGAGCTTGGACGATTCGCCATGATAAGGGGAGAGGAGCCAACTCAAACGTACAACCGGCTCAAGACCCTTATCAACAAAATAAGGAGCTACGGAAGCACGCGATGGACGGACCACGACGTCGTCCGCCTAATGCTAAGGTCCTTTACCGTTCTTGATCCTCATCTCGTGAACAATATTCGTGAGAATCCCAGATACACGATGATGACGCCCGAGGAGGTACTCGAAAAATTCGTAAGCGGGCGGATGATGATCAAGGAGGCGAGATACGTCGACGAAGCTTTGAACGGTCCAATCCACGAGTCTCAACCCATCGCTCTCAAGGCAACAAGGAGCAAGGAGCCGCTACCCAGCAAGGTGGCGCAAGTCGAGGCGGTCGGGCTCAATGATGAAGAGATGGCTCTCATCATCAAGAGATTCAAGATGGCGCTAAATGGTCACAACGGGCAACCAAGGAAGACCAAGACAAAAGGGAAGCGCTCATGCTTCAAATGTGGTAAGGTTGGTCATTTTATTGCTAACTGTCCCGAAAATGATAGTGACCAGGAGCAAGGGAAGAATGGGAAGAGGGAGAACAAGAAGGTTTACAAGAAGGCCAAAGGCGAAGCACACCTTGGAAAGGAGTGGGATTCGGATTGCTCTTCGTCCGACTCCGACGACGAAGGACTCGCCGCCACTGCCTTCAACAAATCGGCTCTCTTCCCAAACGAGCATCACACTTGCCTCATGGCAAGGGAGAAGAAGGTAATCACTAGTAATGCTAATACTTATGATTCTTCTAGTGATGATGAGTCTAGTGAGGATGAAATAGATTATTCTAGTTTATTCAAGGGATTGGATAGAACTAAGATAGCTAAGATTAATGAATTGATTGATGCCTTGAATGAAAAGGATAGAATCTTAGAGAAACAAGAAGATCTTTTATATGAAGAGCATGATAAATTTGTTAGTGCACAAAATTCACTTGCTCTAGAAGTTAAAAGAAATGGAATGCTTTCTTGTGAACTTTCTAATTGTAATGAAACCATTTCTTCTCTAAAAAGTGAAATTAATGATTTAAATGCGAAACTAGAAGTAGCAAGTAAATCTAACTCTTGTGTTGAACATGTTGAAATTTGCACTAAGTGTAAGGATTTTGACATTAATGCTTGTAGTGAACACTTAGTTTCAATTTCAAAACTAAATGATGAAGTGGCTAGTCTTAATGCCCAACTTAAGACTAGCAAGAGTGAAGTTGATAAAATAAAATTTGCAAGGGATGCCTACACGATTGGTAGACACCCCTCAATTAAGGATGGTCTTGGCTTCAAGAGAGAGGCCAAGAACTTAACAAGCCATAAGGCTCCCATTCCCGCCAAGGAGAAAGGGAAGGCCCCTATGGCTAGTAGTGCTAAAAAGAACCATGCTTTTATGTATAATGATAGGAGACATGCTAGAAATGCTTATAATGATTCACATGTTTATGATTCTCATGCCATGTTTGCTTCTAGTTCTTCCTATAAGCATGATAGAGATATGTGTAGGAGAAATGTTGTGCATATGCCTAGGAGAAATTTTGCTCATGTTCCTAGAAAAGTTGTGAACAAACCTTCTACCATTTATTATGCTTGCAATGCTCCCTTTGCTATTTGTAGAAAGGGTAAGAAGGTAATTGCTAGGAAGTTAGGGGCAAGATGCAAGGGATATAAAACTTGCATTTGGGTCCCTAAGGATATATGTGCTAACCTTGTAGGACCCAACATGAGTTGGGTACCTAAGACCCAAGCCTAAATTTGCCTTGCAGGTTTATGCATCCGGGGGTTCAAGCTGGATTATCGACAGCGGATGCACAAACCATATGACGGGGGAGAAGAAGATGTTCACCTCCTACGTCAAAAATAAGGATTCCCAAGATTCAATTATATTCGGTGATGGGAATCAAGGCAAGGTAAAAGGGTTAGGTAAAATTGCAATCTCAAATGAGCACTCTATATCTAATGTGTTTTTAGTAGAGTCTCTTGGATATAATTTGCTATCTGTTAGTCAATTATGCAATATGGGATATAATTGCTTATTTACAAATGTAGATGTGTCTGTCTTTAGAAGATGTGATGGTTCACTAGCATTTAAGGGTGTACTAGACGGCAAGCTTTACTTAGTTGATTTTGCAAAAGAAGAGGCCGGTCTAGATGCATGCTTAATGGCTAAGACTTGCATGGGCTGGCTGTGGCATCGCCGCTTAGCACATGTGGGGATGAAGAACCTCCACAAGCTTCTAAAGGGAGAACACGTGATAGGTCTAACCAATGTTCATTTCGAAAAAGATAGACCTTGTGCAGCTTGTCAAGCAGGGAAACAGGTGGGAGGCTCTCATCACACCAAAAATGTGATGACAACATCAAGACCCCTGGAGCTGCTACATATGGACCTTTTCGGACCCGTCGCCTATCTGAGCATAGGAGGAAGTAAGTATGGTTTAGTTATTGTTGATGATTTTTCCCGCTTCACTTGGGTGTTCTTTTTGCAGGATAAGTCTGAAACCCAAGGGGCCCTCAAGCGCTTCCTCAGGAGAGCTCAAAATGAGTTTGAGCTCAAGGTGAAGAAGATAAGGAGCGACAACGGGTCCGAATTCAAGAACCTTCAAGTGGAGGAGTTTCTTGAGGAGGAAGGGATCAAGCATGAGTTCTCCGCTCCCTACACACCTCAGCAAAATGGTGTGGTAGAGAGGAAGAACAGGACGCTCATAGATATGGCGAGGACTATGCTTGGAGAATTCAAGACCCCTGAGTGCTTTTGGTCGGAAGCCGTGAACACGGCTTGCCACGCCATCAACAGGGTCTACCTTCACCGCCTCCTCAAGAAGACGTCGTATGAGCTACTAACTGGTAACAAACCCAATGTGTCTTATTTTCGTGTATTTGGGAGCAAATGTTATATTCTTGTGAAGAAAGGTAGAACTTCTAAATTTGCTCCCAAAGCCGTAGAAGGGTTTTTGTTAGGTTATGATTCAAATACAAAGGCGTATAGGGTCTTCAACAAATCATCGGGTTTGGTTGAAGTCTCTAGCGACGTTGTATTTGATGAGACTAATGGCTCTCCAAGAGAGCAAGTTGTTGATTGTGATGATGTAGATGAAGAAGATGTTCCGACGGCCGCTATACGAACCATGGCAATTGGAGAAGTGCGGCCACAGGAACAAGATGAACGAGATCAACCTTCTTCCTCAACAACGGTGCATCCCCCAACTCAAGACGATGAACAGGTTCATCAAAAGGAGGCGTGTAATCAAGGGGGAGCACAAGATGATCACGTGATGGAGGAAGAAGCGCAACCAGCACCTCCAACCCAAGTTCGAGCGATGATTCCAAGGGATCATCCCGTCGACCAAATTTTGGGTGACATTAGCAAGGGAGTAACTACTCGATCTCGATTAGTTAATTTTTGTGAGCATTACTCCTTTGTCTCTTCTATTGAGCCTTTCAGGGTAGAGGAGGCCTTGCTAGATCCGGATTGGGTATTGGCCATGCAGGAGGAACTCAACAACTTCAAGCGCAATGAAGTTTGGACACTGGTGCCTCGCCCCAAGCAAAATGTTGTGGGAACCAAGTGGGTGTTCCGCAACAAACAGGACGAGCACGGGGTGGTGACAAGGAACAAGGCTCGACTTGTGGCAAAAGGTTATGCCCAAGTCGCAGGTTTGGACTTTGAGGAGACTTTTGCTCCTGTGGCTAGGCTAGAATCAATTCGTATCTTGCTAGCATATGCCGCTCACCATTCTTTCAGGTTGTACCAAATGGATGTGAAGAGCGCTTTCCTCAACGGGCCGATCAAGGAGGAGGTGTACGTGGAGCAGCCCCCTGGCTTCGAGGATGAACGGTACCCCGACCACGTGTGTAAGCTCTCTAAGGCGCTCTATGGACTTAAGCAAGCCCCAAGAGCATGGTATGAATGCCTTAGAGACTTTTAAATTGCTAATGCTTTCAAGGTTGGGAAAGCCGATCCAACTCTTTTTACTAAGACTTGTGATGGTGATCTTTTTGTGTGCCAAATTTATGTCGACGACATAATATTTGGTTCTACTAACCAAAAGTCTTGTGAAGAGTTTAGCAGGGTAATGACGCAGAAATTCGAGATGTCGATGATGGGCGAGTTGACCTACTTCCTTGGGTTCCAAGTGAAGCAACTCAAGGACGGCACCTTCATCTCCCAAACGAAGTACACACAAGATTTGCTAAAGAGGTTTGGGATGAAGGACGCCAAGCCCGCAAAGACGCCGATGGGAACCGACGGACACACCGACCTCAACAAAGGAGGTAAGTCCGTTGATCAAAAAGCATACCGGTCAATGATAGGGTCTTTACTTTATTTATGTGCTAGTAGACCGGATATTATGCTTAGCGTATGCATGTGTGCCAGATTTCAATCCGATCCTAAGGAGTGTCACTTAGTGGCAGTGAAGCGAATTCTTAGATATTTGGTTGCTACGCCTTGCTTCGGGATCTGGTATCCAAAGGGGTCGAACTTTGACTTGATTGGGTACTCAGATTCCGACTATGCTGGATGTAAGGTCGATAGGAAGAGTACATCGGGGACGTGCCAATTCTTAGGAAGGTCCCTGGTGTCATGGAACTCTAAGAAACAAACCTCCGTTGCCCTATCCACCGCTGAGGCCGAGTACGTTGCCGCAGGACAGTGTTGTGCGCAACTACTTTGGATGAGGCAAACCCTCAGGGACTTTGGCTACAATCTGAGCAAAGTCCCACTCCTATGTGACAATGAGAGTGCTATCCGAATAGCGGAAAATCCTGTTGAGCACAGCCGCACAAAGCACATTGACATCCGGCATCACTTTTTGAGAGACCACCAGCAAAAGGGAGATATCGAAGTGTTTCATGTTAGCACCGAGAACCAGCTAGCCGATATCTTTACCAAGCCTCTAGATGAGAAGACCTTTTGCAGGTTGCGTAGTGAGCTCAATATCTTAGATTCGCGGAACTTGGATTGAAATGTAGCATACATGTGTTTATGCCTTTGATCATGTTCATTCTGCATATTATTGCTTATTGTGGTGCTCAAGTTGTACAAACACTCCCTGGACCTCACAAGTCCGTTGCAAAGTGATGCACAGTTTTAGGGGGAGATGTGTTACAACTTGACCCCTTGAGACTAACCATATGCTTGAGTTTGCTTGTTTTAGTCTCAAAGGAGAATTGAAAGGGAAAAGGTGGACTTGGACCATGAAAGACTTCCACTGCACTCCGATGAGAGGGTAACTTATTCCAAGTTCATCTCATGAACTCTTATTGCCATTTGCTCTTAATTGAAGATTTTGGTGAGGCAATGGGGTTATAGGGCCAAGATTGATCCCGTTTTGGTGCTTGATGCCAAAGGGGGAGAAAATAAAGGCCAAAGCAACAAATGGATCAGCTACCACTTGGGAATTTTGAAAATAGTAGAATAGAGCTTTTGGTTTGTCAAAACTCTTTTGTTGTCTCTCTTATCAAAAGTTGGCTTCTTGTGGGGAGAAGTATTGATTATGGGAAAAAGGGGGAGTTTTTGAAATCTTTGATCAATCTCTTTTGGAATGACTCTCTTTATGTTTCAACAAGTGTGTTTGACTTAGAGATAGAGATTTGAGTTTGATTTGCAAAAACAAACCAAGTGGTGGCATAGAGTGATCCATATATGTCAAAATTGAATCAAAATAATTTGAGTTCTTATTTGAAGTGTTTTTGTACTTGTTCTACTTGCTTTATGTTGTGTTGGCATAAATCACCAAAAAGGGGGAGATTGAAAGGGAAATGTGCCCTTGGGCCATTTCTAAGTATTTTGGTGATTTAGTGCCCAACACAGGTGCCTAATTGTAAAAGGTGGACAAAGTGCAAATCATGAAGTAAAGGTATGTTTCTAAGCCTTAGTACATTGGTTTTGTGTACTAATATACTTGTCTAAGTGTTAGAAACAGAAAGCGGAAGAAAAGAAGAAAGGTGCAAAAGACTTGGCTGTGTACAGCCAAGACTCAGCTCGGTCTGGCACACCGGACTGTCCGGTGTGCACCGGACAGTGTCCGGTGCGCCAGGCT
The DNA here is from genome assembly GCA_029449295.1 of Zea luxurians. NCBI lineage: Eukaryota > Viridiplantae > Streptophyta > Magnoliopsida > Poales > Poaceae > Zea > Zea luxurians. The sequence goes on along the minus strand of JAOPSE010000795.1, from coordinate 261,734 downwards.
GACTCGGCGTGAAGAGGCCGCTCTCGGGAATTCGCCGACGGCGTACGGCTAAAATTCACCGGACTGTCCGGTGTGCACCAGACTGTCCGGTGATCCAACGGTCGGCCGGGCCAACGGTCGGCCGCGCAATCTGCGCGGGACACGTGGCCGAGCCAACGGTCGGAAGAGGGCACCGGACTGTCCGGTGTGCACCGGACATGTCCGGTGCGCCAACGGCTCCCAGATCTGCAACGGTCGGCAACGGTCGGCAGCGCTGTTTAAGGAAAGAAATCGGGCACCGGACAGTGTCCGGTGTACACCGGACTGTCCGGTGCACCCGACGATAGAAGGCAAGGATAGCCTTCCAGATTTGCTCTCAACGGCTCCTAGCTGCCTTGGGGCTATAAAAGGGGCCCCTAGGCGCATGGAGGAGACAACCAAGCAACCTTAGAGCATTCTTGATCATCCACACTCATTCTTTGCGCATTCGTTTGTGATTCTAAGTGATTCGAGCTCCGTTCTAGTGAGAGCTTTGAGATAGTCATTCGAGCTCGATTCTTGGCCGTGTGTGTGCGCATTTCGCTGTGGATTTGTGTGTGTTGCTTCCCTCCCTTACTCTGTGCTTCTTTGTGATCATATACTTGTAAGGGCAAGAGACTCCAATTTGTGGAGATTCCTTGCAAACGGGATAAAGAAAAGAAAACAAAACACCGTGGTATTCAAGTGGGTCTTTGGACCGCTTGAGAGGGGTTGATTGCAACCCTCGTCCGTTGGGACGCCACAACGTGGAGTAGGCAAGCGTTGGTCTTGGCCGAACCACGGGATAAACCACTGTGCCATCTCTGTGATTGATCTTCTGTGGTTATTGTGTTTTTGTTGAGACTCCTCTCTAGCCACTTGGCATTATTTGTGCTAACACTTAACAAGTTTTTTTTGTGGCTTAAGTTTGAAGTTTTACAGGATCACCTATTCACCCCCCCCCCACCTCTAGGTGCTCTCAGCCACCCCTAGGATGGCATTGTAGGAAATCTAGAGGTCTGTTACCGTAAGCTCCATGTACTCAGTACAAAAGTTTTCCTATGAGTCAAAGGTGATTCAGAATTTGACAGCCTCGATAAGGAGGATTGTCCTAGGGGAGATCCTACTAGTGAAAGGCTGGCCTTAGTGAGGCTAGCACTGTGGTTCTACATCCCTCAAATGCATATATAGAGAGCATTGAGGTTATCCCCCAATCGATCAAGACATGGCTGAGCATGACATTGTTGATGGTTGGGGAACCATGAGAGGAAGGACCCCTAGCCGAGCCATGTTCCTGGGGTAGTCATAGAACCAAAAGTAATGGAGACACTGAACCACTTGAGGGGCTAATCTAGTGAGGTCACTGGATGATGGCATGCACATCACGATACAACAACTTGAGGACGCGCCGGGAGTTCAGCTCTTGATCGATGGCCCATAGATCATGGTCTTCATGCATATGAAGTCTTGGAAATCTAGGTTGTCATGCTTTGCCTCACAAGGAGGGTTGTTTAACATTGGGGGTTACCTTGGGGGTGTGCCTCCTGCTGTTGCTGATTAGGTTATCGCCTATCGAACCATTTCTGCAGTAGTCACCTTTGGTCTGCTTACTGTTAAAAACATTCAACCATGTCTTTCATTGTCCTACACATACTCAAATAGTCATGAAGATTTGTCATGTGTATAGGGCAATGTTTCATGACTCTCTATAGCGCCAGCTAGGGTTGCGTGTTGGCCTCTAGTCCTATTTCGAAACAAACCTGGTGGGCCTTTGAAGACTGAAATCTTTTGTACCTTAATGTGATTCTGACAACACAATTCTAATCTCCGAATGATAAAAACAAAGTTCTCAAAGATCATCCAAGATAGATGCAAACATAAAACAACAATCTATTTACTAAGCATATCCACTTTTGTAACGACCAAAATCCTATTCTATGATTTATAAATATTTCTTGATAAGGTTTAGGGTTAAAAGGTATTTTAATATAAGAATCCTCATTTTTAAATGTTATTCTTAAAAAAACTAAAAGCTTGGAACTATAAACACAAGGAAGAATTTTATCTACTTATTATTCTCTTTACGAACTACCTACAAATGCACTCCTTAAAAATAATAACTTATGGGAAAAATATTGTATGGGTTGCATAATTGGATCATTTTTTTTATTTGCATGAATAAATGAATAAATTAATTATTATAAATTATACCTGCATCATGTTGGGTTTGTTTGTGCATCTAACTTAAAAATTTGAAAATTTAAACATGGATTTGAATTGAAATAGAAAACAGGAAATAAAATAGAAAATAGAACAAAAAAGGGGAAAAGAAAAGCTCACCGGGCAGCCTTGGGCCGATTTCCTCCTATCCCGGCCCAACACCTCTGCGCGCGCCAGCCCACATTCTCCCTCCCCTTCTCTCTTTCCACTGTGACGCTGGCGCGTGGGAACCCTTGTCAGCGGGCGACAGAAACGATCTCCGCGCCTACCACTGCCGGGAGGGACCGCTGTTCAGCCTCACGAACCGGCCATGTGTGCTAGTGACTCTGTCGGGTGGGCCCACTTTGGCAGCTCAATCTTCTTCCTCAAACTGAACGTGATTCCTACTCCGCGCGCGCCGCTGGATTCTACGGGGATCTCGCGGAGTCGTTCCCCCTCCTGCTCGGACTTCGGCGTGGGCGCATATAAAACCCGTGGCGCTGCAACCCCCTTCTTCATCCTCTCGGATCGTCGAGTCGTGTGCCACTTCGTCGCCGTGAATAGAGAAAAACGTGCGACCGCCATGGATCCGCTACGGTGCTCCCTGCGTCCTGCTAATGTTCGGCCATCAATGGGAGGCAATAGAGGGTTACCTGGCCACGTGGAGTATTTCCATGACATAGATTGCTGGAAGGGCCCATGGGGCACTGGGAATTTCTTGCCGTTGAAGAGTCTCTGCCGCCGGTCCGCCCTGGACCATGGCTGGCCCTGCTCCTACCTTCTTCATCGGTGAGGATATACTATGTGAACTCAGCTCATCCTCTATATGGGTAGCGCCGGTCTACGATCGATTTGGGGTGCCATAGCCTCGGGCTGCCGGTTCACCGGATTGCATCGCTGCCATGATCCTCGCGCGCCGCCATCTGGGCAATGTCGTGCAATGTCGTGGGGAAGAAACTGCCCTGGCCGTCCGATCTACCCTATGTGGTCATGATTGAAGCGGTGACGTTTCAGCCGGGGTGGGGAACGCTCACCGTTCGATTCCCTGTCGGACGCTCAGGATTAGATCACGTATATGTTAAATCTCGAGCGTGGATCTCAGATCCAACGGCCCATGTGCCATACCGGTTCGGCGTGGAGGGGTTTTAATCTAGATCGTCCGTACACGATCGGATGAATAGGAACTGCTGATACCCTTTTGGCTCGGGAAATTTACTTAAGAGACCCCGAGCTTCTGCTCAATTGACCCGCCATCCACCAGCAGGGCAATCTGAGTCTAGGGAGTTTTTGTAGATCAGACCCTGCGCTTTTCTATATTTGGCGCGTAGACCAGGAAATTGGGAAAATAGGGAATTAATGTTAGAAATGGATTTTTAATACAAAAAAATAAATCCAGAAACTTATATAATTCATATTAAATTAATTTTAACTCCAAATTAATTCATTCCAGAGACATTAATTTTGTTTTAATATTGTCTACCACTTAGTACCTCTGTTTAGCAATGAAGCATGAATTAAAATTATTCGTCTGAATTAATCTAAGCCATGTACTCAATAACTCCAGAAATTCATAACTTAGCAAACGTAACTCCGTTTTGATCCATTCTAGTTGCGTTAGTCTCACAATAATATTCATTATCATCTGTAATTTTGTTTTGTCATGAATTATAGGTTAAAATGTTGCACTTAGTCTATTCTGTATTTAACCACGTGGATCTTCGGAAAACCATAACTTCTTAACCGTAGCTCCGATTTTAGTCGTTCCTGAACCAACAATCTCGTTACGCAGCGTAGAATATTATTATGCAGTTTATTCTTATGTTTGTTGTGATGTTAATGCTGCATATACCATGTTTGTTTGTATTGCTACGACTAGCGTGAGGTCACGAGTCATCTAAAGATCATCCTGGTACCTGGAATCTCAAGTCCCAGGCAAGTTGTGCCCTTGATCACTTCTTTTTACCCACTCATGTTCTAATTAATCATAATGATCTGCATAGGTTAATTTTGATGGGACCCAATAGGTTACCCTAGTTTGTCTATCTTTATACCTTGTTTACCACTGAACTTTTTGGGTAGTACTTGCTAGTGCTTTATGTGGTTTTGGGTATGAAGGTACATTATTCATGATCACACTTTTATTATATGTTTATTATTACTGTTCATGATAAGATCATTATGTTAATTGGAACATGGAGCGACCACACGGGAAAACAGTGCTACCACAAGGGAGGAATGGGACCCCTTGGCTGATTAATTAGGAAAGCTAGTGGAAGACTACCTTACCCGAAAGGGGCAAGGGCAGTAGGGGAGTGGTCAGTGTAGGGAGGCCCTCGGGAGGATTTTGCTGCGATGGCGGTCCTGCAAGGGATTCCTGCATTGGAGCTTCCTATAAACTGTAGCGGGTTTTCTGAAGCTAGTGGAACTTTGTAAAGGCCTCGTAGTGTTACCCTGCCTCGCCTCCTCGGTAGAGGTGTATGGGAAGTCGCGATCCCTTGGAAGATGGGTAACATGACTTGTGGGTAAAGATGCGCAACCTCTGCAGAGTGTAAAACTAGTATACTAGCCGTGCTCACGGTCATGAGCAGCTCGGACCCTCACATGATTAAATTATGGAACTAAATTCAATTTGTCATATGCATTGCATCGCAGGTGATGTTGTTACTTTTGTTCTACTATTTAATTGGATTGGTATTTACTTGTACTTAGTAACTGCTAATAAAATTTTGACCAACTTTAAAAGCAAAGCTCAGCTCTAACCATCCTCTTTGGTAAAGCCTTACACTTCACTTGAGCTCCCACCTTTGGCGAGTTCATGCACATTATTCCCCACAACTTGTTGAGCTATGAACGTATGTGAGCTCACTCTTGCTGTCTCACACCCCCCCCCATAGGTCTAGAACAGGTACCACAAGATGAGGCGCATGGAGGATGCTGCGATGTGATCGTGAGAGGTCTAGGTCGTCGTCTCCCAGTCAACTTTGGGTTGCTGGACCGTTGTCTCCTTATAATGTAATTATTTATTTTGTATAGAACTCCTGTTATATATAAAGATGTGACATTCGATCCTGTGCCACTATACATCATATGTGTGAGACTTGGTCCCAGCATACCTGGTGTTTATGTTCGCGCCCGGGTCTTGGTGCCCCGAAACCCGGGTGTGACAGAAGTGGTATCAGAGGAATGTTGACTGCAGGACGAAACCTAGATAGAACTGGACAACCTATACTTACTTACCTCTGCTACTCTGATTCTTTCTAAACTTTTCTTAATCTTTTCTCATCTATTTCCGCTTACTCTGATTATTCTTACCTTTTCATTCGAAAGACAAATGTGGATTTCACACTTTGAAATCCCGTACTTAATGTGACTTTTAGGAATAGGAGACCTAATCTTAGGAACAAAAACAAAACTATTTTTTTATATCTATGAACTTGAATGTTTGTTCTTATGATACTTGTTTGATTTGGATCTTTGATTGAGTGTGATGAGTTATGGAGTAATATCCACAATTACATCTACATATAGGAATAAAAAAATACTATTAAAAAAATAAACTAGATTATCCCTCAATAAAGTATCTAGCCTAAACAATATATACCTCATCTTAAAAGATTCTATCCTACACTCATAGATCCATCTTATCTTGAAAAAAATGTCACCCTAATAGATCTAACTGACCTCAAAAGATTCTACCTTATCCTTATGGATTCATCTTGCCCTAATTAGCATATTTATCTCACACTAGAGTAACAACCAGTGTCTAATCCAAATTAATGTGATCTAAACTAGTCTAATCTAATCATATCCAATCTAATCTAGTGTGAGTTACTTAATGCTGGTACAAAGGATAAAACCATACTCCTAATTCACTTAAGCCTAAGTTAATGCCATAGATCAACTCAGCCATACACTCCCAATAGGTTACATAATCCACCTATGTGAACCTATTGGAAAAAAAATGTCCTACCCATAGACCCCAGCTATCTTAACTATATTCCCCCTGCTCAGATGGAAGCACCGAGATTGGAGACCGAAGATGATCAACCTCATCAAGAAAGGATAAGCACCAACTCAAGTCTTCATGGATCAAGCGGGATCATCAGATGAGTCAAGATCCACTATCTGGAATAGACGTTTTCCATGACTAACCTTCTCTTCTATAATCCTACATATTAGCTAAAATATAATATGCCCATGTTTCTCTAGCTACAACTAGTAAGGAAGGGTAACTTTTGAGAGCATTGAAATTAACTGGAAAATAAAAGTTAAGACTAAACACAACACCTTATTTATCCCTTTCTTACTAATCTCGAGGACGAGATTATTTTTAAGGGGGGTAGGATTTGTAACGACCAAAATCCTATTCTATGATTTATAAATATTTCTTGATAAGGTTTAGGGTTAAAAGGTATTTTAATATAAGAATCCTCATTTTTAAATGTTATTCTTAAAAAAAACTAAAAGCTTGGAACTATAAACACAAGGAAGAATTTTATCTACTTATTATTCTCTTTACTAACTACCTACAAATGCACTCCTTAAAAATAATAACTTATGGGAAAAATATTGTATGGGTTGCATAATTGGATCATTTTTTTTATTTGCATGAATAAATGAATAAATTAATTATTATAAATTATACCTGCATCATGTTGGGTTTGTTTGTGCATCTAACTTAAAAATTTGAAAATTTAAACATGGATTTGAATTGAAATAGAAAACAGGAAATAAAATAGAAAATAGAACAAAAAAGGGGAAAAGAAAAGCTCACCGGGCAGCCTTGGGCCGATTTCCTCCTATTCCGGCCCAACACCTCTGCGCGCACCAGCCCACATTCTCCCTCCCCTTCTCTCTTTCCACTGTGACGCTGGCGCGTGGGAACCCTTGTCAGCGGGCGACAGAAACGATCTCCGCGCCTACCACTGCCGGGAGGGACCGCTGTTCAGCCTCACGAACCGGCCATGTGTGCTAGTGACTCTGTCGGGTGGGCCCACTTTGGCAGCTCAATCTTCTTCCTCAAACTGAACGTGATTCCTACTCCGCGCGCGCCGCTGGATTCTACGGGGATCTCGCGGAGTCGTTCCCCCTCCTGCTCGGACTTCGGGGTGGGCGCATATAAAACCCGTGGCGCTGCAACCCCCTTCTTCATCCTCTCGGATCGTCGAGTCGTGTGCCACTTCGTCGCCGTGAATAGAGAAAAACGTGCGACCGCCATGGATCCGCTACGGTGCTCCCTGCGTCCTGCTAATGTTCGGCCATCAATGGGAGGCAATAGAGGGTTACCTGGCCACGTGGAGTATTTCCATGACATAGATTGCTGGAAGGGCCCATGGGGCACTGGGAATTTCTTGCCGTTGAAGAGTCTCTGCCGCCGGTCCGCCCTGCGCCATGGCTGGCCCTGCTCCTACCTTCTTCATCGGTGAGGATATACTATGTGAACTCAGCTCATCCTCTATATGGGTAGCGCCGGTCTACGATCGATTTGGGGTGCCATAGCCTCGGGCTGCCGGTTCACCGGATTGCATCGCTGCCATGATCCTCGCGCGCCGCCATCTGGGCAATGTCGTGCAATGTCGTGGGGAAGAAACCGCCCTGGCCGTCCGATCTACCCTATGTGGTCATGATTGAAGCGGTGACGTTTCAGCCGGGGTGGGGAACGCTCACCGTTCGATTCCCTGTCGGACGCTCAGGATTAGATCACGTATATGTTAAATCTCGAGCGTGGATCTCAGATCCAACGGCCCATGTGCCATACCGGTTCGGCGTGGAGGGGTTTTAATCTAGATCGTCCGTACACGATCGGATGAATAGGAACTGCTGATACCCTTTTGGCTCGGGAAATTTACTTAAGAGACCCCGAGCTTCTGCTCAATTGACCCGCCATCCACCAGCAGGGCAATCTGAGTCTAGGGAGTTTTTGTAGATCAGACCCTGCGCTTTTCTATATTTGGCGCGTAGACCAGGAAATTGGGAAAATAGGGAATTAATGTTAGAAATGGATTTTTAATACAAAAAAATAAATCCAGAAACTTATATAATTCATATTAAATTCATTTTAACTCCAAATTAATTCATTCCAGAGACATTAATTTTGTTTTAATATTGTCTACCACTTAGTACCTCTGTTTAGCAATGAAGCATGAATTAAAATTATTCGTCTGAATTAATCTAAGCCATGTACTCAATAACTACAGAAATTCATAACTTAGCAAACGTAACTCCGTTTTGATCCATTCTAGTTGCGTTAGTCTCACAATAATATTCATTATCATCTGGTAATTTTGTTTTGTCATGAATTATAGGTTAAAATGTTGCACTTAGTCTATTCTATATTTAACCACGTGGATCTTCGGAAAACCATAACTTCTTAACCGTAGCTCCGATTTTAGTCGTTCCTGAACCAACAATCTCGTTACGCAGCGCAGAATATTATTATGCAGTTTATTCTTATGTTTGTTGTGATGTTAATGCTGCATATACCATGTTTGTTTGTATTGCTACGACTAGCGTGAGGTCACGAGTCATCTAAAGATCATCCTGGTACCTGGAATCTCAAGTCCCAGGCAAGTTGTGCCCTTGATCACTTCTTTTTACCCACTCATGTTCTAATTAATCATAATGATCTGCATAGGTTAATTTTGATGGGACCCAATAGGTTACCCTAGTTTGTCTATCTTTATACCTTGTTTACCACTGAACTTTTTGGGTAGTACTTGCTAGTGCTTTATGTGGTTTTGGGTATGAAGGTACATTATTCATGATCACACTTTTATTATATGTTTATTATTACTGTTCATGATAAGATCATTATGTTAATTGGAACATGGAGCGACCACCCGGGAAAACAGTGCTACCACAAGGGAGGAATGGGACCCCTTGGCTGATTAATTAGGAAAGCTAGTGGAAGACTACCTTACCCGAAAGGGGCAAGGGCAGTAGGGGAGTGGTCAGTGTAGGGAGGCCCTCGGGAGGATTTTGCTGCGATGGCGGTCCTGCAAGGGATTCCTGCATTGGAGCTTCCTATAAACTGTAGCGGGTTTTCTGAAGCTAGTGGAACTTTGTAAAGGCCTCGTAGTGTTACCCTGCCTCGCCTCCTCGGTAGAGGTGTATGGGAAGTCGCGATCCCTTGGCAGATGAGTAACATGACTTGTGGGTAAAGATGCGCAACCTCTGCAGAGTGTAAAACTAGTATACTAGCCGTGCTCACGGTCATGAGCAGCTCGGACCCTCACATGATTAAATTATGGAACTAAATTCAATTTGTCATATGCATTGCATCGCAGGTGATGTTGTTACTTTTGTTCTACTATTTAATTGGGTTGGTATTTACTTGTACTTAGTAACTGCTAATAAAATTTTGACCAACTTTAAAAGCAAAGCTCAGCTCTAACCATCCTCTTTGGTAAAGCCTTACACTTCACTTGAGCTCCCACCTTTGGCGAGTTCATGCACATTATTCCCCACAACTTGTTGAGCTATGAACGTATGTGAGCTCACTCTTGCTGTCTCACACCCCCCCACAGGTCAAGAACAGGTACCACAAGATGAGGCGCATGGAGGATGCTGCGATGTGATCGTGAGAGGTCTAGGTCGTCGTCTCCCAGTCAACTTTGGGTTGCTGGACCGTTGTCTCCTTATAATGTAATTATTTATTTTGTATAGAACTCCTGTTATATATAAAGATGTGACATTCGATCATGTGCCACTATACATCATATGTGTGAGACTTGGTCCCAGCATACCTGGTGTTTATGTTCGCGCCCGGGTCTTGGTGCCCCGAAACCCGGGTGTGACAACTTTAGACGAAAATCATCCTTGCTATTGTCTTTGGAATATGAGTTGCTCACTTAACTACGATGTGTTGTATTTGCTTTGTAGGATGCACCATGAACATATCCTATGAGTGGCCTAGAAAAAATATAGTAACTTTTCTGTCAAAAACCAAATCATTGTGACTTAAAATATAGTTCAAATGATTATGTTTTTACCACACAAACTTGACGGTGTAAACTGTGATATACTTAGGCAAGGAGGAAAAAACATCAGCGGGTTCATTTGGCGGACGTAAACCAATAACAACCAAACAAATTATGGTACGTGGTAGACATAAACTGAGTTGGTTTTCATCGAAACCATGTCCATAGTTTAGCAGATTTTTGTTCTTTTAGGCTAGTTTGGCAATCTCATTTTTCTAATGCCTCGTTTGGATTATTGGAATCAATTTCATTCTAACAATACTAATTTAGACATATATCAATTAAGCTAATTTGGTTTTATACAAAATATATTTGTATACTGTTATTAGCAAGATGCCGAAGATATTTAGGGCCCATTTGGTTTCCTTTAGTCAGGGATTAAAGTTTAGTTAGGAGATTAAAGTTTAGTCTCTATCCTATTTGATTCTAGTGACTAAAAGTATTCAAAACACATTAAATGGATCATAAGAGGACTAAAATACCCCTTAGCATTCTCCATCTATCAGTGTAATTGAAATAAAGGAGGGGTAAAAGTGAAATTTATATGGTTTAGTCTCTTTTAGTCACCTATTGAGAGATTAGAGACTAAAATAATTTAGTCCCTCTTTTAGTCCCACCGTTTAACAATTTAGGCACTAAATGAGACTAAAATGGAGGGACTCAAACCAAACGGGATCTTATGTGTTTTATTTTTACTATAGTGGAGTGGGTCGAAGAACATCCTGTAAGTTACAGAGTATAAACAAATTCTACTAATATATAAAATTATTTCTCATTCTACACCTTATTAATTTCAGATAGCCTTATATCTGAACTTTGAAAAATGGTGAAATGTCAAATTCCAATCTAAATAGATTACTTTATTAAATAAATTTTAATTCTAATAGATCTAAAACGAAGAGATCCCAACGCTCCGTAATAGATTTTATTTTTTAAATTAATTTATTTTTCCCTTAACAAAATGAAAATAACTTAAAAATGGAGCCCTTAACAGCCAACTGTTGATCGGATTTTTAGATGTCTACGTTTGCTCATGCTGTCATTGAGCATTGGCCGTTTGATTAAAGAAAAAATTGCAGGGTTGAAACAAAATAAAGAACAAAATAGAATGCTTTCGTTGAGAGTTGAACTCAAGACCTCCCGCTTACTAAACGGGTGCTCTAACCAACTGAGCTACGAAAGCTGAGTATTTTAAGAATTTGTATATTTTAATATGAAAATTGAAATACGAAAGCTGAGTATTTCAAAAAATTTGTATATTTCTCTTTAATTTAATATCCTTAGATAGAAAGTTGGTTCCCTACAGATATTAACTTGTCGTTTTGGTTCGAGCTCCAAAGAGAACATATACTGAAATTTTGACTTGAGAGTCTTATTGTAGTTGTTTTCACAGTATACAACATGTTCCTTATTTTTGTTATTTATTAGTTAGTTGTCCATGAGTTATAACGGTTTCTATATTTACAATATTTACAACAGTGATAAAGCTAAAGTAAAATTGATGGGGTGCGATTGTCTCAAGTCATGGATGCATAGAGTGATAAACATCAGCTGTGGGGGGTGGTGGGATGAAAACGGCCGGAAACGGTATTTATTCGGTAATCAATTTTTTTGTCGTTTTTCTTTGATTGTGAATGAATAGGATATAGAATCTACAATACAAATTTGTATTCTTGTTTTTAACATTCAGCTTGTAAAGATCCATAAAAGGTAAACCTCAAATTCATTATATATTTTCTTAAATAATAGATATAAACTTCGGTATGGATTCGGAAACAAATTCGGTAATTTTTTCAGCTTTTTGTGTTGTAGGGAGCAAATAATACATGAAACAATTTATGTGATATTTTATTTATATTTGTACTAATGCGCTTGATAACATAAGAAAAGATCAATATAAAATTTTATACACATCTATTTTAAAATATTAAATTTGTCTTAACAGTTTGGATTACCACTTTCATCCCATATAAGGTAAAAATATCCTAGTTATAACTAGTTTTGTATTTTTTTTAAGGTGCAAATGCACCCCTAAGGTGAATATAGATTCGCCTGTGATTTACATTACATATTCTTTGTATAACAGAAACGGATATGAGCTCTAGTGGTTAAAAGCTCATTGTTACGTTCCTTGGGAGGAGAGGGCCACGATTCAAACGATTGGAATCGTCCATCACTGGGAGTTGCTGCAAAAAATACTCCCACTTTAAAGATGTAAGTGATGTCTTTATGTCCACGAATGATTGTAGGCTTCTCCAGTAGACCGTGTATACAACTATGAAAACTTTTGTTTTATACAGTAGACTACACTTTATATAGAAATATAGAGTGAGATAAGAGATGACAGCCTAAAAACTAGAAGCGGAGCCGCAAGGGGTGGCAGGGGCCATGCCCCTCCCCTAAACAACACATAAACATTTTTTACCTGATAAATGTATAGTTTTATGTACATTATTTATATCAAGAAAAAATGGTATCAAATTCTTATGCATATGTTTATTAAAATCTTCTCGCTAACAAGAGCATAAATAACACATAAAATATTTTGATTTGTCTAAAGTTGTTTAACTATGACAAGAATTAAGAAAAATTAGGTTTTACTAAATGTATACTAACATCTCTTATATTTTATTAAACACATACTTCGCTAAATAAAAAAACTTAGTGTTCATTTATACTTTATCATTGTCTTGTTTATTTAGCGAGACTATTGTTATATGACTACTCTCTTTTTATACTGAATCCCACGTATACGCTTACATAATATGCGCACACTCACTTTTGTGAGCACTCATCCTACTCCACTATGAACACCTCTAAAATAATAAGCTGATAGATTCATGGTCTCTCACAACGGGAAAAACAACAGCGATAAAAATTGTCAAATATTAATATTAGAATGAAATCAACAAAATAATTCCATTTATTTGGATCGATGACTAACACAGATGGCTAGGTTCCATCAATTAATAAAGTCTAAATAAATGAGCTATTCTTAGTTTCTATATGTTTCTTTTTATGAGTCAATTCCCTACGGGCCACTGAAAAAAATTGTAATTCCATATATACCATTAAAAAACTTGTGACGCCTAACATACCACTAACAAAATTTTCCATGCCCTTTGTGCCATTACCGTTAGATTTTGGGTTGACGACAACTCACCAAAGCTTGAAAAGACCATATTGCCCTTGGTTCATGTGGCGTTAGAATTTTTTATTTCCTTCTGTACCATCCCAAGCGTTTATTTAGCATGGTACATAGAGTTAATAAACGAGACGATCTAGCAGCAGTTGGGTGCTCACGTACGGTGGTACGGAGGCGTAAACCAGCATGCACGCTCATGTTACACATCTGACCTAAGCAGTCGGTCCAACCGAAGTAGCGATGAAAACGGGACGGATATAGCCGGATACAGGATCATCTCGTATCCTACCCTAATGTATTTATCTCGAATTCGGGACCAGATACGGGTACTTAAGATTCGAAATGGATACAGGACGGGACCGGGTAATAATACGGACGGATAAGAAACGGATAACTGATACTAATCGGGTAGGTATCGGATAGTTGTCGGGTAGTTCGTACCGATAGTATTAATTGTCCAACCATCCAACAAACACATAAATTAAGCAATACATAATCATGTATATGATAGATCAAATGTGGAACCAACAACACAATATTAAAAAAAAATCGACAGCATGTCCCCTCTTTTAGGCATAATCCACAAGTTCACAAGTATATAACAGATAGATAGTAGATAAATGACATCATTTAACATGTTCAAGTGTTCAACACTTGCACATCACAAAATGAAACAACACAAATCACAATAGATAGAGTCATTTGATCATGTCCAGTTCAGAACAACATAACAAGTGAAGAAGTGCAAACAAGAAAATATAGTTCCACATCATTACAACAATAAATAACAAGTTCAACATCATCCATTCCATGGTAACTTGAAGTCGAACATCTCAAGTCCCAATTGCAAAATCATCCTCCAAGTCAACTCCATCCATATCTTCAGTTAAGGTTTTAATTTCAATCTCCAAATCTGAAATTAATAGAAAACATGTTATTGATCATGATGATGATGTGAATCATTACGCTATAAATATAACAATACCTTTCTCTGAAGCAATCTTCCAATCTTTACAACAAACCAATGCCTCAATAATTTCTGGTTTGAGCCTTGAATGGAATGCATCAACAATGCGTCCACCAGAGCTAAATGCAGACTCTGAAGCAACAGTAGAAACTTGCATAGACAAAACATCACGAGCAAGGGTTGAAAGAATAGGAAAATTTGTGACTTGCCCTTTCCACCATGATAGGACATCAAATGTTGCTTCATTGTCATTGACCTTCACTAGGTCCTCACTCATGTACAAATCCAACTCTGACACCTTCTTGTCATTGCTTGTTATTACATACAACTCATCAAGATCAACCTCATCATCATCCTCATCCACCAAAATATTTTTATGTCGAACAAACTCGCTCTATTTTGAACTAGCACCTTTTGAGGTTTTTGTGGTTGATTTTGCAGTGATGACTGATGAATAATATGTAAATAATTCATTGATAACATTCATGAATACCAACTTCTCTAACTCAACTTTATTAATGTCATACATCTTAGATATATATAACTCAACCATCCTATGTTTGTATCTAGGATCAAGAAATGCTCCCACTGCTAAAGCTACATTATTCATTTCCCAATATTTATCAAACTTCTGTCTCATAGAAAATGCCATTGTGCAAATTGTTAGATCACTGCTATCACACCATCTTGCAATAGCCATCTTAATCTCAGAAAACTTGCGAAAGAAATGATTTGCAGTAGGATATGAAATGCTAGAAAAAAGCAATGTGACATCATAGAATTTTTTTCAAACACTTGTTGATATTTGCAGCATTCAACCACACAGTGCTTGAAGGATTGATATGACCATATTTGTCCTTATCTTTTTCAGCAAGACGATCAAAAGCATTCTTATAGTAAATGGCATCTCTAATCATGATGTATGTGGAGTTCCATCTAGTGGCAACATCTAAGGAAAGAGCCTTTTTAGGGTCCAGATCACATTCTTTAGCACACTTCTCAAATGCCTCCAATTGCAAAGGTGATCTTTTGATAATTGTTACAAACTGCCTAATGTTTCCAATGACACTTCCAATGCATGATAACCCATCTCTAGCAACTAGGTTCAGTATATGATTTGCACATCTAACATGAAAAATTTTTCCATCACAAACAAGCAGCTCTTTGCAATTTTGAGTCACTATCTCAACTGCTAACATGAAGTGAAGTACCTGGCCGGCTGCTCTGCTATGCGCCATGCGGCCGTGGTGATGGTGTGGCCGGCCGCTGCGAGGCAGTGAGGTGGGGCCGACGGCGAGGCAGTGAGGTGGGGCCGTGGGGCGGTGGTGTCGATGGCCTTCCCTTCCAGAAGCTGCTCGAGCTCGACTGCTCGTCCACGCGCCCAGTGCCAGCGCAGCGGTGAGCCGGTGACCGGCTTGGCGGCGTTCGTGCTCGAGCTCGACTGCTCGTCCACCAGAGCGTTCGTGGCGTGCGGCGGCGGCCGGGAGCATGGGACGGCGTCACGACACTCGGCTGGGTGTGCGTGTGGTTGTGGCTCGACGGCTGGATGCTTGGATGTGGGTAGGGACGGCGCTAAACCCTAAACACCCGATGCTTGATGGGCCGGCCGATCAAGCAGCCCAACAGCCAACAGGAAGTAGGCCCAAGCCAAATCCAGAAACCGGGTACCCGCCCGAATAGTACCCGTATCCTACTCGGGATTTTCGGGTACTCACCGGGTATTAGTGATTCCGTATCCTACCCGTATCCGAGAGTCAAATCCGGGTAGTACCCGTATCCGTCCCGACAAATAAAATACCCGTTTACGTATCCGAAAATTTGTCCCGTTTTCGTACCCGTATCCGGTACCCGTTCTGGGTACCCGTTCCGTTTTCATCCCTAAATAGAAGAATCATGACAAATCACCAACGTGATGTGCGTTCTACCATGCACGACAGCTAGCTTCTTCTAGATAACCGAAGAAAGATTATAAAATAATACATACAAAATACGGAGCAAATAATGCACGCATGAGAAAAAGAAGGACGTGTTAATTCATTCATAGACCAATGGAGTATTGCATGTTACTCTATCCGTTCATAAATATTACTACCTCTGTGGCTCTGTCCTAGAAATAATGTCGTTTGATTTTTCTGAGTTTGACTAGGGCGATCACACGCATGCGTGCGCTGCTGCCGTCATCGCACCTCGCATACACGTCAACTTTGCCCTACATGCACCTCGTGTACCCTCCAAGCACACACATGACACGACGCTGCCGTCTCCTAGCTCGCCGTACATGCCATTGCGATGCCCAAGCACACACGTGAAATTCCATAACATGAATATGAATATTCATGTTTGTTCGTCTTTCTTCTTGAGAACACGTGTTATCAAACCATCAAAATTTAGAGCATTTTTGGATTTATTATATATCATATATAAACCCGCTCATAGCAGCAGGGTGATCAATGCGCGGTGATCAGATGCCGTCAACCATACGGGGAGATCAAGTCGAAAAGAACTTTTTTAAAGCCTAGTTTAGAAACTCCAATTTTCTAAGGATTTCTTATTTTTCAAAGGAAAATAAACTAATTTTTTTTAGAAAAATGAAAATGAAAAATAAGGTTCCCAAACTAGCCCTAAAAAATTTAACTTAGCCAATACGACTGAGTGGCATGGAAGGAACTTACGCAAATTTTCAATGTGAACTAAGCCAAGGGCGGCTTTTTATCCTTCGGTCAGCAACTGTCACCTTCAAATTTGACGGCAGTGGCATAAAAAGTCCCCGAAATTTTTCACCGATGGCATGTTATGCATCATAGCTTTTTCGATGGTTGATATGGAATTTAGATCTTTTTCAGTGGCCTGTAGGGAATTGACTCTTTTTTTATCGCCTTCCTCTATGTATAATTTTTGGCTAACTTAAAAAACAAAAGGACAAAATCCAAAAAAATAAACCAGTTGTCTTCATCTATGTATGCTTTAAACATGCCCATAAGTAGGAGTTTTTTTGGATTTTCGACGGAAGGGGAGAACCTTTCATCGAAAATATATTGCAGCTTGAAGCTGAAACGGCCCTAGGAGGAGAAAACATAGTTCTTAGAACACCGAGATGCGAAGGTGAGGACATTACACCAAGCCTGTGCAAGCTCCAATTTACAAGGCATGAGCCGATAGGTCCAAAGGCGAGCGTCCGCGAAGCAGGCACGAAGAGTGGAATTATAGATGTCCATCCGGACCACCCGGCATGGTCCTGGCCCGAGCACGCTCAGGCACGACACAAACAGGGTCATGCCTGGCACAACACGTTTTTTGCCCAGGCCATGCCGAACTGGGTCACGTGCTAGGACCTGTGTCCGAGCACGGCTCGGATAGGCCCAGATCGTGCCGGGTTGACCCGGCATCCTGTTAGGCCACCACGGGTCGTGCCCCCCACTGGCCCAGCATGCTCCCAAAACCTAGAAATCACAAAAATTACCAGAATTCACAGAAAATTCACAGAATTCACATTGATTCCTAGATTTCACATAAACAGATTTAACATCAGTCATTCACAAAAGCACAAGACACAAGCATGCACAACATATGAAATGAGATAATTATGGAGTTGTTTGTGCAATGGCTGCCTCATTAAAAATCTTCTTATTCAAAAACTCACACCTCGCGAGAAAAAAAACCTAAGAAGGGAAAAAGTGTACAGCCCAGCTCCTAAGCCCTAAGGCATAAGTTCATACAGTCCATGAGTTCATTACAAGAATAAGTCATCAGACCAACAACTAAGCTAGGCCACCACCACCACCTACTATTTGTGTTCCTTCTGGATCATCGAGGTACAAGTTCTCATGTTCAGCTTCAAGTTCCCTTGTCTCTTCCTCCATAGTATGATGTAGGTGAGCATTAGCAAGCTCCCAGTCTTTTATGCAAGACAAAACCTCCACCATATCTGGAGCTAGGCGACATCGACGCTCTTCAATCACCCTGCCAGCAAGACTAAAGGTAGACTCTGAAGATATAGTAGAAGCTGGGACTATCAAGACATCTTTAGTAAGTAGAGCAAGAATAGGATAAGTGAGCTTATGCTGATGCCACCAAGATAGGACATTGAAGTCCTCATCAAACTCAGTTATAGTATCACTATCTAAGTAAGATGCCAGCTCAGAAGTGGATGCAACAGTTGAGATAGAACTAGAACTTGGTCTCCCTCCCATAGGAGTGGTAGAAAACCCACCATCATAGTCATCATCACCATAGATGTCATCCCAGGCCATTTTTTCTTATCAGAACCAAGAGACGTTGGGTATTGATTAGCACGCAGGCGTGCGTCACCAAATTTAGCTTCATATAACTGAAATATCTTAGAAAGTTTGGATCTTACTTCAATTGGAACATTGGAGTAATTTGTACCAGTTAAGTAGCTAACCTGACAAGGAGTTTGTTAAAACCCCTCATCTTAGCCCTTGGATCTAAAATAAATGCAACAACATATAGAATAGGAATATCCCTCCAATATTTCAAAAAATTATCTTTCATAGGAACAACAACAGCCCTAAGAAGTCTATCATTTTCAAATGCATTTAGATGTCTGGCTATCCTCAGAATATGGTGTAGCATCAAAGTAGCATTAGGGTAGTAAACACCAAACAATGCAACAGTGAAATAATTCTAGGAAAGAGAACTTTTTCAGCAATTGTCCAATGATCATCAGAGAGTAAAGGAGTACCATCAGGATTCAAAGGATATTGAGTTTTGATAAAAATATAAAAGCTGGACTTGTATGGTACTAGGTGCTTAAGCATTAAGTATGTAGAATTCTATCTAACATCCATGTCAACACCAAACTTACGAGGACGAATAGCCATACTCATACAATAGCTTTTATATGAAGCTATTCGTTGATTTGAAGCATTTAAAAAGTTTATAGCAGTTCTAAAGTCATCAATATAAGCTTTCAAATGTTGAAGGCCAGATTTAACAACTAGATTAATAACATGACATGAACATCTTTGATGCAAGAACATAGTGCACAAGTCATCATCATTAGGTGTAAAAGCATCATCATCATCAGTCACAACAGGAGCAGGCACACCAAGGTAACCATACAAGAAAGGTCTCAGATATTTCATGGCAGTATTGTTTGATGAAGCATTATCTAAGGTGATTGCAAATACTTTATCAGTTAAAGCATAATCATCTGTCACAGTAGCAACCAGATTAGCAATACTAACACCACTATGTTTACCATCAATAAGCCTTAGACCAAGCAACCTTTTTTCTATTTCCAAATGAGAATTCACAAAATGAGCAACTACACTTAAGTAGTCTTCCTTAGCCTTGCTAGCCCAAGTATCAGAGGTTAGACAAACAGATGTATCATCAGTTTTCAAAGTACCAATTAAGTTTACCTTATGCTCATTATATAACTTAATCATGTCCATAGAAGTGTTTGCTTAGAAACATGCACAAATCTAGGGTTATGTGCACGAGTGATGTATTCTTGAAATGCATTAGTCGAGCCATGCCATAGAGGCAGATCATCTCTAGCTATCAAATGACAAAGTTCAGTCCTTGCAACAGAAGGAGAGTACTTCAAACGCTGCAAAGAACCATCAGGGTTGTACTTAAGCATAGATTGGGTTTGGCCAGAGCAATCATGTGCCTTCTTAGCAGTACAGTTGTGTCTAAGCAAGTGACCAGTACCAGAAGAGGATCTAGCACTTAACGTTTCATGACAGTACTTGCATCGAGCAACATACCTTACACACTTACCATTTACCAGATTGGTTAACTCATCGAAATTGTTGCAAACTTTGGATCTCTTCCTTGAGCCGCCACCAATAGAGGCAGTGGTAGATATTGGTGGGCTCGTGGAGTCTGTACCAGTGCCTGTTCTAGAGTCGGCGAAATCCTCGAGGTCGATAGGATCTAAATGAGTGACACTGACACCCATTAAGGCTTATCTAGCATCCATCGTCTCATTGTGGTCCTCAAGCTGTCGCTCCTCCTCCTCTACAGACCGGTCAAGATCCATGTCCTTGACCTTGACCACAAGCACGAAAAACTCAGCCGAGTCAAGATCCAGGAGCACAAGGAGCACAACCGGCTACCCGGCTCCTCGAGCCCTCGACCTCTCGCCGACATCTCTGACTCCTCAACGACTACACGACACCAGATTTCACTGATACCTACATTGGGGAACACACCGGAAGGATTAGGGTTACAGGTTGGGATATAATCATAGAATAGGGATAGGAGTAGGGCCCGAGGAACTCACCTTGTGCAGTCGGAGCACAGGAGACGACGGACGATGGCCAAGATCCAAGGACCGAGGAACACTAGAGAGGATTAGGGTTAGGGAGAGGACTAGGATAGGAGAGGTAAGGACAGAGAGGAAGTATAGATGTCCAAGCACGGTGGCAGTGGCCGGCGGGGAACCAAGTCCGAGCACAGCAGACGCCGGTGGCCGGCGGGGAACTATAGATCCGAGAGACGGGAGAGGGGATTAGGGTTCGGGCGCAGTCACGGAGAGAGCGAGGGGGCGAGGGCAAGGTCGAGAGCCCGAGAGCGCAAATACGAAATGTGGGCGAGAGACGGAGGGAGTGGGGCGCGCGGGCACGTGGTCGGTTTACATAAACCAGGCCGCCGCCGTGGCTCCCTCTCAAAAGGGTCGGGTTGTGCTAAACCTGTGGGCCAATTTTCGTGACCCAGCCCGACACGACGAATAGGCCGGGCTGGCCTAGGCATGGTTGGAGACGGGTCGTGCCGGGTCTAGGCCAGGCCAAATTCGTGTCGTGTCGCGGGCCACCCAGTGGGCCCGGCCCAGGACATCTATAGGTGGCACAAACAGTCACAACCTCATGACAAAACACGTAATCGTTGCGTTTCTTCTAGAGGTGCCAACATCAGCCCACGACGAAAGTGGGGAAAGAGCCGTCATCGAGGGATCGGGGACACGACAGCAGGTGCGAGTTGGAGCAGCTGGTGTAGGCGTCAACGTCAACACTAGTAGCCGCCTAAAAGGTGCAAGGAAAGTCACTTTTCTCTGACCAGCCGACCCCGCTTGTCAGACTCATCCTCTTCCTCTCAACCGTCTCCTCCACAGAGGCTGCGTCCGCCTCACGCGTTATGCGTGGATAACCACCGCCCGCACCGTATGTCCCCCATCTCGTGCGCCTCGCCCGAGCTTCATATAAGGACCTCGGACCCTAGCGTGACCACTCCTAATTCACATTCGCCCTGCCCATTTTCCCCGCTCAGCACGCAGCAGCGCCGCCACCATCACGAAGGTCATTCCACCGTCGCCACCGAGCTCTTATTGTTGCCCTTGCCACGATGAGCTTCGCCTCGATGCCAGATGCTTGAGACTCACCCCCGTTTCCCCTTCTTTCCTTTGGTTCGCTTTGTCCTCACTCACCGCCATTTCCCGTACAGTCCACAGAGCCACCGTCGTTGACCCAAGCCGCCGTCGTGCTGTTGCCGTTTCTTTGGGGATCCCATGTCTCTCATTGAGGTAAGGAATCTCCCCTGCACTTTCCATTCCCCTCCCTTACTCTCTGTCCTATGCGATTACTCGTCGGAGTTCCTCGCACTGTCGTCAAGCCGCCCACTGTGAACGCTCACCCTCTGATGCCCCTATCCCAGTTCAGCCCCCACCATCAGATTTCCCGCACCCTTCTCCATCTTCCCCGACCATCCCAGCAGCTCTAAGGCCCCTAGAGCATCCATGCCTCTCGTCTCTGACGAGCTTCTTGCCACAGACGCGGGCAACGCTGCCTCTGGTGGCCGGAGGAAAGGGCCAGAGTCGGTCACCCAATCCCTGCCGTTCACCCTGAATCCAACGGTCCAACTTTAACTAACCCAAGCCTAAACCCACTTGAGACCCAATGGTCTGCGCTCGCATCCAAGCCCGTCCCACACTCGAGCTAGTTTCGCAGCTATCAGAGCTAGTCCGTGTCACGCCCTCGGGCGAGGCGGAAAAATCCCTCAGCCACTCGAGCCAGTCTACACCATGCCCTCGGTGAGGAGGAGAATTCCCGCATCCATCTGAGCCAGTTTGTGCCGCGCCCTTGGGCGAGGCAGAGAAATCTCTCAGCCACCCGAGCCAGTCTACGCCATGCCCACGGGTGAGTCGGAGAAATCCCTCAGCCATCCGAGCTAGCCCGAGCCACGCCCTTAGGCGAGGCGGAGGAGCCGTCAACTGTCCTAGCTCGCGCCACGCCCTCGAGTGAGACGGAGAATCTGTCAACCGTCTGTGCTTGTGCCCTCGGCATGCAATGCCCTCGACGTGCTGTGTCTTCCCTTGGCGTGTTGTGCCCTCGGCGCACACGGCCAAGCCACCTAGCTTGGTCCGTCGACGCCCCTTAGCCTCGGTCATTTGTTTACCATAGATGCAAACTCCATGTCACGTTGCATATTAACCTGTTCTATACTGTTTGGTGTATTTTTCATTTGCTATTTCCCAAGTGTATTGAATGAATGATTGTTTCGCATAGACAACGAGTTGTCTGAGTTTCCCGAGGGATTTGTAGGAGAAGTCCCTAAGCAGTAGCTTAGTGAAGGCAAGTGTCCTCTGACCTATTATGTCTTATTTACTTTATAATTCACTTTCACGCATACCATAATCAACCTAAGGATTGACTAGATTTCTATTTATCCTATCCTTGGTTACCTTTTTAGGTTGGGCTATTATGATCAACTACATGCTAGTGCTTTACTTTAATCAATGAGCACGATGAGAATTACTTTATGATACGATGATTCATTCTGGTTATGATTATAAACTTGTGACACTTTAGGGGGCTCAGTCTATTTCCTGAGTACCTCTCTGTAAGGACTTGTTCATTAAGAGACCACCTAGGAAAATAGTGCAACCATGAAGGTGGTATGGTATGGGACGCCCTTAGCTAATTAATTGGAGGAATCTGGGGGTGTATTTTTCTTCGCTGTTGTGTCGTCAATGGGGCCTGGGCATAGTGCTTGCTCTGCTAATGGTGGGGTGCTGGGGTTCATTCAATTTGGTTTTGTTAGTCACCCCTTAGGGAGGAGTACTATGTTTGTACGACTAGCGAAACCTAACGGGCGGCTACACACCAGAGAAATCTTCGTAAAGGCTACATAGTAAAACCTTGCTGACTAGGAGTGTTTGAGGGTTTGATCAACCCAAGGCAAAAAGGGATCACGACTCGTGGGTAAAGTGTGCGACCTCTGTAGAGGGTTAGAAACTGGTATATCAGCCGTGCTCACGGTTAAGAGCAGCCTTGGGATCCAATTTGGTTAGAGATACTCTGGATAACTTTATGATGATGGTTACTGATGATGATTATACTTATGGTTTCTAGTATTTTACTCTTTTCGGAGGTGCCTTTTTGGGAAAACAACTCAGGTTCTATGATAAAACTTGGCTTCTACTAATAATGATAAATATCTGATGAACTAAAAGCAACTGCTAGTCCACTTCAGCCAAATGGAACATTTGCTTAGTAAGTTGATGTATACTCACCCTTGCTTAAATAACAAACACTAGGTTGTCCACATTGCAATCACTGCTCAGGAGAAGATGATGGCCACGCGGAGGACTTTCAGGAGTTCCAGGACTTCGAAGAGTTCTAGATTAGATTAGCGGCAAACCCCCAGTCAACTGCCTGTGAAGGCCTTATTATTAGTGTGTTTCACTTTAGCACTTTGATTACTATTTAAGTTAAAGACTATGTGGATGTCTCTGACATCATGACATAATAAAGTAATACTTATTTATGTTATTATTCGAGCATTGTGTGATGATGTTTAGTTATGTAACAGTTGTGTACATGAATTTCTGATCTTAGTACGTATATGGTTCGCATTCGGTTTGCCTTTTGAAACCGGGTGTGACATGGAGGTTGACCCGTGTTGGACGGAGGTCGAACATGTCCTCGTTCTAAGCTAATGAAGGCCCTACTTCCCTGTCAAGTGTCTTTGCAGGTTCACTGGAGGAGGGACTCCGACCGAAGAGGTCTCGGATCGGGTGGGCCCAACACATTGAGAGGGGCCACGCCGAGCGGCGGTCGGACAACCAAGACTTCACTACAACCCAAAAGCAAGGTCATCATCACCCTTCGCAGTGCTCCGAAAGTAGAGCCCTCGTTCACCCTTTGCCTAGCCAAGTCGACCGAAGGGTAGCAAGCATGAAGGCTTCGAGGATATCAACGAAGGAAACATGCCGATCAGCCTTAACACGGTGCACCGGGACGCACTCAAAGGTCCACC
The DNA here is from genome assembly GCA_029449295.1 of Zea luxurians. Lineage (NCBI taxonomy): Eukaryota > Viridiplantae > Streptophyta > Magnoliopsida > Poales > Poaceae > Zea > Zea luxurians. The sequence continues at coordinate 237,223 of JAOPSE010000795.1, read as the reverse complement.
CGTTAGTCTAAAGTGCGGGTATGTAATCTAGTATGCATTGTCCAATGTACGAACGATGTTCTAATTACTCTGTACCATAAAATATCCCCTGGATATAGTTGGTGCTCAGGGGTAGGGTCATACTTTGGACCACCTACCCAGGATTGGCCTATAAATACCCCTGTCCTGTAGCGAGATGTGACACGCATAACAAGAAGCTAAATTTCCAGTCCATTTGTCTTGTCGCGCACCTAAGATCTCACCTGCTTTTTGAGTGTTTGGGTCCACCTAATAGCACGCTCGCACATGTCAGTGCCCAACATTTGGCGCCCACTGTTCGTGCGACAATGACAACACCCATGATGCCTCCCAAAAACACCCACCCCAACTCACCACCAACAGTGATGATGCAAGGGTCGCCCTCGCTTCTAACCATTCCCCACCACCCAATCTGAAGGCCACTGCCGACCCGCAAGGAGAAGGCCACACCGCAAAGCAAAAAATAGTTGGCAGTCACCATCGAGCAAGAGGGCGAAGTCCACACCACCAGCTCAGAGGACTCACAAGACTCTCCGCTAAACCTAAAAAGTCTGCCCTACCAGGCTAAAATCTGGTCGGACTTGATGAGGAATCTACCCCCGGCTCCCCTAGGCTTCGACACCATGGCATGCCACTAGAATCACCCATTCAAAATGCCTTCAGAAGATGACAACACAGACCTCCATATTTAGTAGAAGACGAGCCAACGCCCTTCCCGGTAGCGGCCGACCACCACACGGCGGTGATGGCGACAGCAACGAGGCTGCACCACCGCTTTGAGAGGGGGAAATGGCAGCGTACCGGGGTCGATGATGAGTAGCGCTCTTGAAATGAGCCAGCTTCGATGAGCTCATTGCTAGTCTCATCATCGGTGGCAACAACAACACTCACAGGTGGTGATCCGATAGATTTGGTAAGCACGTGCGGTTTCAAAAAGTAATGGGTGGAGGTCCAGTGGCGTGGCCTCACGAGCATGTATACACACCAAACCAATCAAACAGTGGTGCCTTGGTTTCCCATCCATCACATCAAGTAGCCCTTTTGAGGCGGTTCACCAGATGGTCGAGGGCAGCATTCGTCCAACAATAGCTTAAGACTTCGAGATTGGCCCATTAGGATGAACCACTCCCTTAGGGGGCTACTGTTGGATGGAGGCCGAACACACCCTTGTTCTAAGATGACTAAGGCCCTACTTCCCTATCAACTGCCTTCGCAGGTTCACCGGAGGAGGGACTCCAACGGAAGAGGCCTTCGATCGGGCGGGCCCAACACATTGAGGGGCCACACTGAGCGGTGGCCGGACGACCGAGACTTCGCTACGACCCGGAAGCGAAGTCCTTCTCACCCTTCGTGGCGCTCCGGAAGCAGAGCCCTCGTTCACCCTTCGCCTAGCCAAGTCGGCCGAAGGGTAGCAAGCATGAAGGCTTCGAGGATATCGATGAAGGCAACGTGTCGAACAGCCCGACACGGTCCACCGGGCGACGCGCTTGGAGGGCCACCCATCAGAGTAGAGTGTGGATATGTAATCTAGTATGTGTTGTCCAATGTACGAATGGCGCTGTAATTACTCTCTTACATAGAATATCCCCTAAATAGAGTTGGTGGTCAGGGGTAGGATCATACTTTGAACATCCTACCCTCGGACGGGCCTATAAATATCCCGTCTTGTAGAGGGACGAGACACTTATAACAAGAAATTACAGTTCCCGACCATTTTCTTGTCGCGCACCTAAAATCTCACCTACTTGTTGAGTGTTTCGGTCCACCTGACAGCGCGCCTACTCGTGTCAGTGCCCAACAACCCGACTCTAGAAGTCTAGAGGCGATCCTTGGATGCAAGCCAAGCGAACAACTTCACCCTAGGAGGGGCAAAGCCATCCTAGATGAAGTGTGACACAACATTTTTTGGGAGGTTCTGCACCGAGAGCCAGTGGTAGACGACCTTAGACTGGAGTCAGCTAGAGGCATCAGCAGCAAAGCAGCGGCGAGTATCAGGGATATCAAAGAGGGATACACCCGTCAGCATGTTTTAGAGGGAACGGAACTCACTCGGAGCAATGCCCAACCAGGGCCGGTCCTGACATTTCAGGGGCCCCAAGCGAAAATTTACATAGAGGCCCTATACGAAAGTTTGAGCCTGCTATTTTTTCGACTTTTAAATAATATCTGAAAAATAAAAGAAGTTGATGATTTACACAATTTTATTCAAAATAATATAACTGGACACACTGTTACATTATTTTATAAGTCGTAAAATTATACAAATTATGTAATATAACTTTGCATTTGTTTTGACTTTCTTCGAGAGAGTATTTTTACTTTTAATTTGTCAAACTAGTATAAACCTTAAAATGCACAGTAAACCAAATCTAAATACGTCAGAGTAAATTTTCTAAAAACAAAGTTCAGCAAACTAAACTAGGATTAAGCAATGTAGGTTATTAGGGTCGGCCCTCCGGTAGGCTAGAGTTAAGCTATGCAACAGGCACAGGTGTACAACACCTTTCGTCCTTCTCACGTCAATTTTAGTATTTGTCATCAAGCAGACTGTTGTACGACCTTGAAAGAGATGATTGCCAGAAAATCAAATAGACACAACAAAAAAATGAGAATAGAGATATAAGATGGATAAACGGGGGCCCTACGGACCTTAGGGGTCTTGAGCGGTCGGATATCCTACACACCCTCAGGGCCGGCCCTGCGCCCAACTAGGTTAGATGGTAGGTCCTGCTCGAGTTGAGCATGAACGCTAATGTCTTTGAATCCGGGCATGACTGGAGAGGACGGAGAAGAGGGTGGTGAAGTCTTCGCCGGAGTGTCAGGCGTCCAGCCAGAAGGATGTGTGTGGCGCATGTCCCCAACATCACAGCAAGTGATTCCTCTGTATAGAGGGGAACATCCTTGAGGCTTTTCCATCCTCGGTAGATGATCCTCTATCTGAAGGATCTCCGATTAAAGCAGGGCTACATGTTGCATCTGATCCAGCAACCGATCGCTTGAAAGGATTTGCGGTTCGTTGACGAAGTTGTCCCGTCGTCGTTGACCCGCCCACAGTAGTTTCTGGCAGCACCGATGTTGTCGCGTCCACCACCACAGGAACTTCACTCGTCGAAGCAGAAGACAAACCTTCGATTGGAGCGAAGATGTGGGCTGCTTCGGCACCAGCAACCGGTCTGCGATAAGGATTGGTGGCTCGATGGCGAACTTGTCCAGTTGTAGCCTCGCTTGACGCAGCTTCTGGAGGGATCAACGTCGAGGCGTTTTCCACCACCGGAACTTCACCTGACGGAGTAGAAGGGAAAACTTCGATCGCCTTCCGCGCCACCTTGTCCACCTGACCCTTGAGCGTGATCTCCATATTCTCCATGGTGGATTGCATCGAATCCAGGCGCCGGTTAGTTTCCCTGTTGCACTCATCAATTCTGGCAATCAACTACGCCAGTGACTCTTCCACGCTCAGCGCCACCATCCCTCCGCCCTTCGCCTGAAACTTGCTATGGTGCTCGTGGAGAGAATATGGCTCTGATGCCAAATATTAGGACGCACTCTGAATCTCTGGTGTATTGATACTCACGCACACCTCTGATGTCTAGACACAACTGATACGACTCCGATCGGCTGATCAGCAATCACCGTTGACCAGAGTTCCGTCTCTAGTTCTATCCTGTTCGATCCTTTTCTTCTCTCTCACGACACTCTGTTATATTATTACACAATTACTAGAATGGGTTTTTCTCACAGCTGCCATTCATTACCAGCCCACCTCTTGTCGGGCTTCGGTACAGGGTGGCTTCTTCTTGGCTCCACTTCGACGACCCACTCTTGGCCCATATCTTCCAGCACCTTAGCCTTCGCTCTGTTGAGAAACCTTAATAAAGGGTTATATAGGCAAATATCGAATATGCCCATGAGAACAATCACGTTTATCTATACTACTAATTAAGTACCTATTGTAGGCGTTCACAGCCAACCGTGGTGCACGTTCTGCCGCATCCAGACCGTCCAACCCGCATCCAACGCCCCTGCCGCGCTCGTCCCTGCCGCAGCAACCGCGCCTTCGCACGCATGTGCCGCAGCCCCCGCAGCAACCGCGCCTTCGTTGCCCCGCAGCCGTTGTTCTGCCTCTCGCTCCCCTCCCAGAATCTCGGTCGCGCCATTCAGGGACTCTCCATCCCTGCCTCCGCCATCATCGCCCCACGCTCGCGCTCCGTCGATGGAAGGCGTCATTCTAGGGATCCTCCGCGGCTCCACTATCCTCCGAATCCTTGGCCCGCTCGTGATATCCCCACGGCCCCGCCGCTCCCACCCCTGTCCTCCCGACCTCTTCGCCGGGTCCTTGTTCCCGTCGTCGACCGTGGCCCATTCCGCCAATCGGCATCACCCTGGTCTCCGACCACCAGCCCCGCTTTAGTTCGCCACTCCCTCCCCGTCGGTGCGGCGGCCGTCGCCGGTGCTAACGCCAAGAACGTCTCCCCGCCGCCGGTGGCGGCGGCATGGCCAGGGGAAGGAGGGGCGGAGGAGGCCGTGGCGAGGGGCAAGGAGGAGTGGCAGCTCACGCCGCTTGACATGGGCCTTGGCGCCGGCGAGGGGTGGGACGTCGCCGACGCCGTGGCGCCGCCGGGGCTCGCCCCCGACCACACCTTCCTCAGGTGGATCATCGGCGGCGAGGACGCGTCTGCGGCCATGGGGTCTGTCATGGACTCGCCGGTCCTTGAGCTGGACCACGCGCCGTCCATGATGTCGCTGGCGTTCGGTTCCACCATGCCGTTCGCGCCGACCATGGAGGACGCCAAGCCGGTGCCCTTCGGCCACACGCCCAACTTCTTCGGCTCGCACCCGTCCCTGGACGCGGCGCCGTAGCCGAAGCGACCCACCCGATGGCCGGCGCGTACAAGGCCTTCTCCGAGGTGGCCCCCGTGCTCCAGTTCGCGCACCTCACCTGCAGGCTGTGCTGGACGAGCTCGGGGCCGCCGGCCGCATCCACGTGCTGGACCTGGACATCGGCACGGGCGAGCAGTGTGCGTCGCTGATGCAGGAGCTGGCGTAGTGCTGCCCCGCGGCGACGCTCAAGGGGACTGCATTGGTGTCGCCGGCGTCGCACCACCTGCTGGAGCTGAACCTCATCCACGAGAACCTGTCGGGCTTCGCCCGCGAGCTCGGCATGTTCCTCCAGTTCGCGACGTACAACGTGGACGCCCTGGATCCCGCGGAGCTGGTGGCCATCACCAGCGGCGATGCCGTGGCCGTCCACCTCCCCGTGGGGTCAGCCCACGTGGCCGCAATGCCGGCCGTGCTCCGCCTCGTGAAGCGGCTCGTCGCCAAGGTGGTGGTGTCCGTGGACCGCGGCTGCGACTGCACGGAGCTGTCGTTCGCCACGCACCTGCTACAGGCGTTCCAGCCTTGCGTGTCCCTACTAGACTCCAGCGACGCCGTGGGGGGCGCGGACGCCGAGGCGGTCGGCAGGATCGAGCGGTTCATGGTCCAATCCGACGTGGAGCTGCGCGTGGTGTCGCGCCACCGCGCGGCGGCGGCCGTGGACAAGCCGCCACCGCTGCCGTGGCGGACCGGGCTCGCGTCGGCGGGGTTGATGCCGATGCAGGCCAGCACGTTCGCCGAGTCGCAGGCCGAGGCCCTACTCAAGCGGATGGCGCTAATGGGGTTCCGCGTGGAGAAGCGCGGTGGTGCCCTCTGCTTCTTATTGGCAGCGCGCTCTGCCTCTACTGTCAGCGCGGCGAGCTGGTCTCCATGTCGGCGTGGCGGTGCTGACCACCGGGGGTACGCCGCCGCAGCCAAGAGCTAGCCGTGAATCTACCGCAAGCCGGAAGAGCAAGCATAAAGGCGGCCGACAAAATTTTGTTCTTCACATAGTGGGATTCCGATCTGCACTTGGCGGCGAGATATATACAGGCTAGGACTAACAAAGCTGTGGCCGCGGGTGGCTTCAGCGAGGCTCTGAATCTACCTGTCCATTATCTTCCCCCACTCCCTCCCCGTTGATTGTTCTGGTATCATTAGTCAGCCAGAAGTTGTGTTGTTCGCTAATGCTCCAGGCTGACAGAAGTGTTTACGACCATTATTTTGTTCCATCAGATGCTGCTGGTACCCCAAAAAAACAAAACAAAAAAGAAGAAGCTAGGATCATTCGCACCGCTAGGATGCAAGTTCTAATCCCTTGGGGTTACTGGATCCGCCTAAATTTTTTGCTTAAGTGAACTAGAGTACCTTTTGTTAAGTTGTATGATCTGACAGAAAGAGAGAAATAAGCTAGACTCGTGCAGTTAACGGACCCTTTGGCTTGGTGTGTGCACTGCACTGCACCCATCGCGAAGCTTAAAAGTGGGCGCATTACAGGCGAAGCAGAGTTGCTAAACCAAGCAAGTTCCAGCGTCTAGCCCTCCCCTAAAAAAGCACTTATGCTTCCAACTCCTATCTGGATTGACGTAGGATTCTACATGAATAAAGCTATAGCAGGAGCCTCGACTTTAGCACACAGTACGTTCGCACGAGGGAGAACGGCAGCCACAGAGAGAGAACTCGACGCCGGAAGCCAGGCAGAAGATCCCACACCGGGCCGCTGAACCAAGAGAGCGTGGAGCCGGAGCATGTGGGCCACGGAGAAATTTTAGCTGTGTCCCTGTGCGGCGGGGCCGTGCTGTGCTGTCTGTCCTTCGCAGTCCACAACTCTTCTCAGCTCCCTCTGTTATCCTAGCTGCAGTGGCCCGTTGGCACGAGCAGAGAGCTGCCTGCACAGGCAGGCAGGCAGCAGCCTATCCTAACTGCAGTGGCCAGTTGGCCGCGCGCGACGAGGCTCTTCTGTCCGTGTTGCTTTTCCCTACGTGCGAGTGGAGTGGACTGAACATCTGGACCGGCTGTGTGGCAGACGGGGCCGGTGCTGCACAAGTACCCGTGACACACGCGACGGTGCTTGCCTTTGTCTCCACGTTGTTACAAAATATTGCAATTGTGACCAATACAAGGGGTGTGTCAGATTTTTCCCAATTGATATACTACTTAGGATGTGTCCCTTCATGTGAATATAAACAGGACATCCCTATGATAAAGTATCAACGACTATCATTCTCCCTATCTCGTTTTCACTAATAACAGAGACTTATCGACATTTCTAAAAAATTAGATTAGTTTACAAGTGTCGACATTTGCTTATGATTAAACATTCTATATTTACTCTTTAGAAATAATTTATGCGATATTGATAATATTTGTTCTACATAAATTCAATTTATAATAATATTACGTATTTATATCGTTCCATATTATGTTTAAGCACGAATTTTATCGTCAACATTATGCTCACGTTGCCCGTCGTCAAGGTCCTGAGCTGTTATAGACTCATCAATTTGTGTTTCGTAGCATCGCACGGGTACGTACCTAGTATATATATAAAACCTGTACCCCTCGTATGGAACAGAGAAGAGAAAGAGGTCAGAGGCCCAACCCTATATCATGTGTCTCGTGTGTTACTCTGTCGTGCTTCTGAGAAGGGAGACGGGTTCTTTACATCTTCTCGCGCCTCTACTGCTAACGGGAGGGAAGGGAGCGGATCTGGTGATCTGTGGTGACGTAGTTCTCAATACGTTATCAGCACGCTCTACCTCGACGTTGTTGCAGATCAGATCTGCATCAACTCTCGGTCAAGCCGGCAGGTCCTCTGGCCTAGCCGAACTGTCCTACGCGACAGCCTTCAAATCCTCTTCTATGCAGTCGAGCGGTATGTCGTTAGATTGGATCAATTCTTGATCTATTCATTGGTCGCACTCGGATGCTTGGAGAATTGGAGAACAGACGATGACGCATTGTGCGCCTGCTCGCGCATGAGCAAGTCTCATACGCAATCGCCGTCCGATGGAGTATCCAAACACGAGGCGCTGGAAGCGCCCGCACGCCTTGCTGGAGCCGCACTCGCGCTAGACCGCGCCTGCCCGGGGGGCATTATTCTCGGATCTCTTTGACCGTGTGGTGGCAGGGGCTGGTCAAAGCAACGTATGCGGCTGCGGGGAGCAGGGGACTGAGATCGACGTCATCGGCTCATCGCACAGACCGGCCATTTCGGATCGAGAGCGGGTCATGCGGCAAGGGATTAGTTTGTCCCTGAGAACGGCCAATCGCTGCATGTGTGATCGGATAATGGAATTGGTCCGCGCTGGACGTTTGATCATGCCCACGGAATTGGTCCTTGCGTAATACCTGCTTATGGTTATTCAATTTTTGGTTAAGGGATAAATGACTAAATATTATATGGATAAAAAGGCCTTTAACATTTAACATAACGTGTTAATTCTGGTGTTTTTTCTGCATTAATATTAATTCTCGCAGTAAATACTTAGCAGAAAATTATTAAAGTGTTTGTGAAGGTTACTGCGCATATTTAAATTGCTCTAAATATTTATGTTGCGTTAAGCTTTTAGACTCACGTCGAGCGATTAAATGATATACTGGATACTCAGACACGTTGACCAGACTACATTATTAATCGGCTGAGCTATGATATTGGCTGATCATTGGCTGCACCCTGGCAACACGACACAATATTTGTGTCGTACGAACTTGGTTGTGTCATGTGATTGCTATGTCACACTCTTGTTTATTCGGACCGCTCCCGTTGAGTTGGACCGTCATTGCCGAGTCACGTATTTTTTTTGCATGCCCTGCAGGTACTGTTCGTCTGTCGTCGTCATCGAGCCATAATTACGCCTGTTGCGCACGTTGTGTGGAGCCACAATTGTGCCTGTTGCGCTTGTTACAGATGCATATTGTGTTGTTGTAGCCCTGATGACCGCACACGCGTTGGTGCCAGATACGGTGGAGCTTGTACTCGCGTGAAATGTGGTGGGTTATCTGAGCCCCCGAAGTCACATTATCGCGCAACCTTCGTAAACATTTTTGTTTGGCTCTATACTTTGTTTGTGTTGTGTGGCATCATATATTTATATATATCGCCAAGTGGCCTTAACAACTATATCAAGCTCTATAGTGCTTGGAAATCTGGGAAATTAAATTGAAATACAATGAAACACAGATAAGTTAATTCTCTACTCCCACCTCATGCATAAAGTTTTACCTGATGTAACCTGAAGATATATAATGCATGAAAGCCTTTTTGGCATAGAAGACATCACAACTTGGGATTCTGTTCGTAAGCAAAGAGACCTTACCAAATGAATAAAGGCTAGAAATCTCAATCATACATTGCTCAACCAGATGTTGGCACATTGTTATTTGTCGCTAAACGACATGAAGCGAACTTTGAAATTAATGACTAGTACCCTAGCAACACAAAGTTGCGAGTACATCGAAAGGTTACTCTGAGAAAAATTTCACTATGTTGGTGTGAAAAAACATTGTGTGTTCCCATCGAACCACTTTACTCGTCCTGTCTAGGACCTCTATGCTTGTGTTGCATACATCTCTCAGAATTGTAAATACTTATAGTCACTGAATTGACTTGGCATAGTCTTATGATTGGTATGGTAAAGGTCAGTCATGAATGGACATATATCTGGAGTTTATGTAGCAGAACTACATTGGATTCCACCCTTCGAAATGCTTACCGTAATCTATCTGTGGTCTACTAGGAGTAAGAAGAGTAGAAAATAGCCATGAAATCCCACATCACCATAGAGCTTGAAGCGAAATTGGGCATTAATCTATCGTTGGTCCTTGGCGCCGAAAGATCCATAATCCTTGACCACTAAGCTATTGGTGATGTAATTTGTGACAGAAATATGAAGATCTTATTGAGACATGTTATATTCTCCAAGCCTTGATGAATCATTCGTATGAGAGCAGTATTATATGTTGTTAAAGACTAGTCCTAGGCAGATATTGGTATTTCTTTCGCTCTTGTCAAGCAGTTATCTCCATTTGCTTTGTCGAAAGCTTAGGAATCAGATGATTTTTCCCAGATAAAATAAATTCTTGGCGTTGTATGTTCTATTCCAAAGCTTCTCTTTTTGCTGAACAATTAAGAGATCGACATTATGCTTTATAGAACAAGTTGGTATATAATATGAGGAGAAAAGTTTGTCCCGCTAGCAACTCACATCACAAATAATTGATTATTGTTAATAGTTCTCTCTCAAAATTATAATACCTAAAAAAATGTTGCATAAATCGATACCCAATTTCAGAGCGATATGAGTAATTGGGTAAACCATGGGCAATGGTAAAATGAGTTGGACTATACATCTCTGCATACAAAAAAATTTGCTTAGCAGCATTGGCCTGATGCCGTGTACTTAACTACCATTATCTACACACATATTTTCCTATGTGCTTAAAAGCACAATGCAACCAGTGAATGTCTTTGTGAGCGTTAGACCCTGATGGTCATTTTACTTGTTGATCTGAAGTTCTACTGGCTCCAACCGACGAATGGTATGCATGAGCCCCTGAAGGACCCTTATGGTAAAATAGTGCTACGCATATCAGTCTAAATCTTAATGATTGACTGTGTATTTGGTAATAATAACAATAAGTTTGCAGAATTGTAACCACAGAGCAACTTGTTGTTGCGTGTCTCGCTGGATGTTGAGACAAATCCTTCATGCTGAAGGACAAATATGTAATATTCATGCCACTACATTAATCTAAGTCCAAAGCTCAATGCATAAAACCCCTATCTGTAATGTGCGTAAGATTTTCCAAATAAATCACCACAATAGCATACATTGGCCACAACTGGATGATTGTGGTTGGGGATATTATCTATATGCTTTTAGAACATCTCGGCAATAGGGGGAGGAATGCCCATATAGTGTAATGCCTCAATATTCTATTAAACGCACAAAAGCCAAACTGAACCCGTTGTTCAGTGTGTACTCCTGTGTATATGGAGTTTGCCAGAAATCATTGAGGAGTAACCATATTTGTTTTGAATGCTTCTACTTGATGTAGATGTGGATATACCCGGGATTAATATCATATCCACATTTGACTTATTGGCATTTGATCTATTCTCGGGGACGCCTGCGAATATGATCCATTAGCCTTAGTCGAAGCATATATTCTGATTGCAGATTCACGTGGTCTGTAATAACTCTCCTCCGATGAATTCACCCTGATGGTGATTTGACTCACGAAGAGGTTCATCTTGATGATGAAGTTCCTAGCAATGCACGAAATATCATTATGCTGGGAATATGGAACAATGAATCTTTCGTTTTGGAAAATGACAAAGATCATTATTAAATGTGGGAGACAAATATGTCGACACCTATCTTGCCTCTCTAGATTGCAAACGGATCCAAAACAAAGTCCTAGGCATGAGTGCTTTAAGTTCTCTTATCGGGTCATTGATAAATGCAATCGAGGCTGAACCAATAATCAAATGAAAGTCACGAGCTTGAAGTTCGGACATTTATGGGCACTATTGAAATAATGTGTGGTGAATGTGATGGTTCAAGTGGTCTTGTGAGAGACCCATCCCACATATGTGTTGAATAAACACTGTTCCGCTATGTAATATATCTGGCAAATGGCATGAATTAAACTATGCAGTTAATAGGATTCAGAAGATCCATCATGAGATCCAAGGAGGACTCATATACTTGAATTATAAATATGCAACGTATAAATCTCATACCGAATAATGCATTCCTGATGAATGACCATTCTCTAGTGTAGAGAGAATATATCCTAGTTGAGATTACAGTTCCCTGATGGAACCTTTCTAGAAGAAATAAAGTCTGAGTTGAACACCAAAATTTGTTAATCCCGATAAAGGGATAAAGACCCATACGGACCCGAACAGGAATAAATTGAGGTACCAATGGACTTGAAGTTCACCAAATAAGCACATGTGCATTCCACGATCTTTACTCATGGAATTTTCCATTAGATGTGGAATTATGGTATCCTCTAAAGCACGATGGTAGAAACCTATAAGGTTTAGGTGTTACTGGCAAAATATCCCCATTGTGCTAGAATGACAGACTATAACGATATATCTGATCGATGAAAAATCTCTGATGGATTACGATATTTGATGGACTTTTGTTATGCCATCATAGATGTTGCAATGGATGAACGCCTGGAGCGATGTGTCATATTTAGAATATGTACTATTGCAACTATATTATCCCCTAAAGTCCTATAGAAGGACATGTTACTTGCTTTGCACAACTATGTATAAATTGTGGTGTAAGATAGAAAATGATAGCACCCCAACCTCATCCATTCTCGTTATTCTAGATGAACAATGAGACATATATTTTGAAGAATATGCTTGAGTTATGAGGGATAACAACTTTGACAGATGTCATCGTCAGGGGGAGTGAATGCTTATATTGATCACAATCGTGAGACAATAAATGTCATATACTATGCCCTGAAGGCGTCAGCTTGATGATCAATATGTGAGCCTTTATGGAAGTTTCTATCAAATATAAAGATCCAGTCGATCGAACACCACCAATCAAAGTGACTTATTTATATTGATACGTGCACTTATCTCGTATATCCTAGAAGTGAGTAGAGGTGAAATTCCTGATATAATCATTGCAACAGTATGCAATTCGTTTGCTAAGTCTCTTTATGCATATACTTCCAAAAGAAGGTGTTTTGTCATGTTGAGACAATTTTGCAAAGATCAGGGGGAGCACATTTCTAAAGTTATCCATTGTAGAAGATTCGATGGAACCCAATTCTAGAAGATCGAAATCTGTCCTGATGACAGCTGTTGTACTCTTTTTCCATTAGTGAGTTTTCCAGAAGTTTCTCACATGAGGTTTTTAACGAGGCAACAAAGTGCAAATGCAATATGCGTCACCATGCGCTCTTTCTCCATATTTTCCCACTGGGTTTTTTTGGGAGTTTTAATGAGGCATGTGTTGGTCGCGGTATTCGCCCTAGGGGGAGTGTTGAGAAACCCTAATGAAGGGTTATGTGGGCAAATTCCAAATATGCCCCTGAGGGCAATCACGTCTCTATATATAGAACCTGTACCCCCTCATATGGAACAGAGAAGAGAAAGAGGCCAGAGGCCCAACCCTATATCATGTGTCTCGTGTGTTACTCTGTCGTGCTTCTGGGAAGGGAGACGGGTTCTTTACAGCTTCTTGCGCCTCTACTGCTGACAAGAGGGAAGGGAGCGGATCTGGTGATCCATGGTGACGTAGTTCTCAATACGCTCATCCAGCACTCTCAGCCGATCTTCCATGTTCAGCTCTTGGGTTGCTGACATAGAGAGAGCTGACGCGTGGGGGAGCATGTGGCAGCCACTAAAGAGAATGAGAATTTTTCTATTACAAGTGCTATCAACGATTCTAGAGAAAACAAAAGACGTTGGCTGGAACAAATGAGAAGGAGCGTGGATAAAGGATAGTGTCGGGTATCGTAATTTGGGGTACCTAGATTACGTCATTAAATACACTTAACTCTGAAGTTGTTGTCAAGCACATTCCTCGAGGACAATAAGGTGTAAACCAAGACTCGCCCGAGGCACCACTCGGTAGTCACACAAAACTCCGCCTCGCCCGAGCCTGCTCTCAGACGAGGGACGTGCTTGGGGAAAACCTTGTCCCGCCCGAGATCCCCTCTCCACGGAACCACCTTTTCTGCCTCGCCAGAGCTCGTCTCGGGCGAGAAAGACAACACCGAGCCAGGCCTCAGCCGAAGGCCGCAAGGGATATGAGCATTCAATGCGTGTACCTACCCCACATAATGTCGCAGGTGAACACGAGCGACAGGACTGTGGTCCTATTGACTTTCACCAACTATGATGACACATGCCTAGGTACAACGACTACTGTTCCCCCCTGCCGTCTGCCAACTCCTCATGGGACACGCATAAGACAATGCACGGGTTGGTCCTCGGGAGGAAACTACGCCTCACCCTAGGTAGGCCTCAGCCTCAGAACAAACTCCGCCTTGCTCGAGTCAGGTCTCGGCAACCTGCTCCCCGTGAATCCCGCGGAAGGCTACTCCTCCCATTGTGTCCTACATAGCTGCGAGCCCTAGAGCATGCTCGCCCATGGCCTTAGGAAGATCTCCACCTCGCTCGAGCACGGCCTCGGCCTCGATAAAATCAACGAAGGAACATCCAACATCACCAGAAATGGCAGAGCTGACATATTACCAAGGGCTTTTCGCTATACTCAGCACTGCTCCAACCACTACAGCATGGGCAGCTTCCCCATCAGGCTGGCTCGGGTATGTGACCGAACCCTCGGCCCTGGCCTCGGCTCTCTGCATAGTCAAAGATGCAAATACAAGAACCAAACGTCTCCACCGGGCACAAAGGCCATACCACAGGCCATATAGACTACACGGGCTCGGCCACGCCTTCTCATCGTATGCGACAACCCCTGGCACACCTGAAGGCTCACCTTGAGCCTATAAATATAGGTGCACAGTGTCGGTGTTTGGAGCCCGACCGCACACTCGGGGTTACCCCTCGTGGTGCTTTTGGGTAGGACGGTGCTGTTGACTGTAACTCAATGGTTCGTGCGAGACGCACGAGAGACGATGAGCGATCTTTCTACAGGTTCGGGCCGCTTGGAGACGCGTAACACCCTACTTCCTGGCATGGATTCTTATATGGTGGGTTACAAAGGAAATCTCCAGTATGGAGGAAACTAATGAACTACGTAGATGGTTGATGAGTGACTTAGAAATGATGGGGTACCCCCTGGGCCTTATATACTCGGTCGTGGGGCATTACATACGTGTATGATGACGATGTATCCCTAAGTAATAGTGAACTAACTGAACTTATCTTCCCATAATATTGCCGACTTATCCTTATTTGGTTCCGACGTCCAAGGGTGCTGCGCGGGAAAATCGGATCGGCGCTGTGGATAACACTTAAATCCAATGAGCCGCTTGGGCTCGAGCCTACTCGTTCCCCGCATCGGCCTATTCTGCCAGCAGTTCTTCCATAGCCCACTTGGGGCGGCCTTGCGAGACAATAGGCCTGAAGCCTTTTGCGAGGCCTTTTTGCCTTCTAGTGGACCCGGGGGATATCCATCCCCCACAAGCCCCCAATCTTTGAGTTGATTTTGGAATAATCGGCCTAAAGATTCTAGGTCCAGCTTGCGATTCTGTGGCTTGATTTCCATTTTGATGATGGGTGCTCCAAAGGTGCACCTGTTTGAACGTTGCTTCTGAACTCTGAGTGCCTCAGTAAAAAAACAACCTTTTGTTGTCCTCCTTTGGTGCATTCAAAGGTCTTCATGCCTTAGAAATTGTGACACCCCAGTGTCACTCAGGGTTTTTCTCAAAAAGCCAAACCAAGAGCCATCATTTTATGTGAACCAAAGTAAGCATGAGCATCAAAGTAACTTAAGAAATAATGAAGTCACCAAGTGTATACTCAAAAGTGTCATGATCAAAACAAATAAGTCCCTTAAAAGATCAGATTGTGCAACCCTAGTTTAAAAAAACCCTAAATGAGCCCCATGAGCAAAAATTCAAAAGAGAGGAAAAGGGAGTGAAAAGTTTAAAATCTTGAGTTGAGCCAATTACAAAAATTGAAGTATATTTAATGAGCAACAAGAAAGGTTGAGAAAGCTTAGCTAAAATAATTCAAATAAAACCCCAAATCAAGTTTTCCATATGGGACTTGATAAGAATTCTGAATTTCAGATTTCTGAAAATCAGACCTTGAGCCAAAGATCAGGGATGTTCACCTTGATCCCTAACTCGAATCCTAATGGCCCCATTGACAAAAATGTGCCTAACTAACCCCTCTGTCGTGTGCCAGAAGATGGCATTGGGACGCGAGCCCTAGACACGACTAAACCTTGGATTTGCCTCGGATTTGCGCAGGGAGACAGACCAGATTTCCTGGCTCCATATCTCTGCAACCAGTAGGCAAAATCCTATGACCTCCACACAAGAATGGTAGCTTGTAGGGAGGGGAAGAGGTTTTGTGCATTGACCAAGGTGAGAGCAGGCTCGGATGAGCGACTACACGCGCCAGAACTTGGGCAGAACGCGTGCTCCCACGTGCTCGACCCTGGCCGGCGCGCCAGAGCTCGCCCAACCCGCGCGCACGCGCTCCCCGGCGACCAGTCGCGTCCGCCGCGCGTCCTCGCCCTCGGCCGTGCCCGCCCGCGCCTATAAAGCCTCCCCAGGCGCGCCTCACTTCGCCCCGCACTCACCCTCTTCGGCCAGCCGCTTCCCTTAGCTCCGGCGAGCTTGATTTCCGCCCGCCATTGCCACCCGAGCTTCGGCCACCGTGGCCAGCTCCCCCCAGCCGTCCTCAAGCCAAGCCAGTGCTTCGGCCAGCTCCACCAGTAGCCCGTGAAGCTCGCCAAGCCCTCGGACCCAGCCGGACTTCACCGGAGGCCCGAGATCGGCTTCGCCGGACTTCGGTCTTCCGCCACCGCGCGTGGACCGAGTTATCCGGTGAGTCTCCGCCCAATTCCTCTCGCTCATAACTTCTCTGGCATCCCGTGGACCTCCCTGACCCATTTGATTGGACTACCTCGCCGTGACCAGGCCGGTCTCCTCGCCGCCGACGAGTATCCCCGCCTGCGCGCGTGAACCGACCGACTCCGACCATCTCCGACGGCGTTCCGCACACCGTTGTGATCGCCAGGACCTCCCCTTCATCCTCGACCTCTTCACTGGAACAGTCTCGCCGCCGGTAAGCCCCTCCGCCCTTTTCCCCGCCGCGGCTACTGTTTAAGTTAAACTGAGGACCTCGGGTTAGGAGGTGAAGAACCCGAGGGGTTTTCTGCAATGTCAGAGACCCTGGTGAATAGTAGCCTGAGGACTGATTCGCGAGGAAAAACTTAGAAAACCTCCAGGGACCCCAGTGCAAAGTAGATTTTCATTTAAATCGATTCTGAAATTCTTTTAAATAACCAGAGAACTTGTAAAATTCATAACTTGATGAATTCTTACTCGAAAAATGTCAAACCAATTTTGCTAGCCTCTGTATATTACAATCTATCATTTAAAAATAGTAAACCCTATGCTTTCTGTTCAAAATTTTAGAGTTTAAAATTAAAAACAGAAACCCACTAAACCTTATTTAATCAAGAAAAATTAGTTTTTCTTCTGTACTAGACTTAAGAAAATTTGTGGATATTCAAACCTCTGTTAGACACTGTTTAAAAATAGTAGGAACCCCAGCATTAGAAATTATGATGTATTTTCTCATTTAAAGATGTTTTGTCCAAAACTTAGAGAAAATCAGAAAGGTATTAGAAATTAATGAACAGTGATTAATATTATTTTTCCTAGTTTACTTATGTAACAGAGAACTTTGGAAAAATACAGAGACCATTAATTTGGACCAGTTTTAAATTAAAATGATTTGTTTAGCCTAAATAAGACTGAAAATCAATTATTAAAGAGGCAAAACTATAACCAAAATGCTTAACAAAAATCCAGTGGACTAATAACCACCAGAGCCCCACTACAAAAATATAGAGCACCTCAGCCCAACTTTTTAAGTAAGGGAAATAAAAACAAGGTGATAATAAGGCATTTTCCAACTAAATCATGAACAACCTCAAGTAATGTGATAATGGGCAACCAAAAATTAGCTAAGTCCATGATAAGGTAAACTACCAGAGAAAAATGCAAACCCATGAAAAAGAAGCAAACTCATACCATTTGCTAATGATTTAAGGGAAAGGCCATTTAATTCAAATAATGCACCCCACCCCTTCCCTTAAGCAAAAAGATGCCAAACTTCAGAATGATAGCTCTTGCACAAAACAATAACTAAGAAAAATAAGAACTCTGTTGTTTGATATTTTTCAAATATAGTGGTAGTAGAAAGCACCCATTTGGCTAGAAACTTGAGAAAACCATAGAAAAATAATTAAAAGGTATTAATGGCTAGAAGTTTGTATCAAGTCATATTATAACACCTAAAGGCCAGCAAAAATAAGTTCTGAAGAATTACCCACTGTTAAATATTGGTTGTAGTTCAAAGCACCTCTTCTACCCTAGAGTTTCATAATTTTATGCAGAGAAAACTATTCACCTTCTGATCCCCAAATTTTAAGACAGAGAAACACACACCAGTAGCAAGCCACTGTAATTTTTGCAGAATTTTTAGAATTTTATAAAAGCAACTTGTAATTCAAACCTACTCCAAAACATTAAAGAGAATAAAAAGAAAAGGAAAGAAGAGCTAAACCCCACTTCAATCAGTCTAACTTGAGTGCTTATCAATCATCCCTAAAGACTTAAAAGAATTCAGTGGAACCCCTAAAAGTAAAACCTACCACTTGCCTTAGCCAAAGTTTAACTTAATTTACCAAGTATACCACCCAAGGGTCTTTAATAAGTAAAGTTAACTTTGTTTAACTCAAGAAAGGTTATACACCTTTTAAGTTGTGATTTCTAAAGCACATATCATATCATGCATATATCTTACGCATTGCATTCATTAGATTGTAATATTGCCGACGGAGAGTACGTGCTCATCCCCGAGCAAGGACCTGTCCAAGAGGAGGACCAGGAGCAGGCTTCAGAGGCTGCCATTGAGGATCTCCCCACAGCCCCAGCAATTGAAGGCAAGCCCCGGTTTTATGCATAACCTATTATTATACGCTACTTTACTACACTTAATGCTTGTAGGTTTGTAATGTGCACTTAAGTGTAGGAATTGCTTGAAACCTCTAGATGCATGAACTTAGGACTCCTTTTTGAGATGAATACTAGTATGCTAGGTCGAGTAGTTGCTCGCTAATCAGGATCTCGGTAGAAGTCGAGTGATTTTTCTAGCACTCGCGCGAGGTCAGGAATTGATTGTATTCATCTTGATAACGGGATAGATGTTGGTCTATGGCCTTGGATCCAGGGAGGATGCCTTGTCCATGAGACGGGAAAATGAATTAAGGATTAATGTGTGGATACCTGAGTCAAGCTTTTGAATGTACTAAACACATGCCGGGAAAAATGGTAACCTGTAAACCTAGTACCTGAGTGAAGCCGGGCGCGGACTTTATCCCTCATGCAACCTGAGACTGGGTCTCCCATGCTAGCTATGGTGGGTACAAGTGCGGTCACTGCACGGCGGCAGCCGGGGTCAGTGGAGCATTGTATGCCAAGGCGGTGAGGCCTGGACGCGAACGGGGAATCGATGGGGACGGTTGTCATGTGTAGGGTCGGAGTGCCCTGACATGCCGTGTGTTTAGGTTTACCTTGCAAGGTTTAAAACTCGATTCGAATCGTCTGCTTCTCGCAGCTAATGAGACTGCTTGATTCCTTGTACTGCATCGAGTAAGAAGTGAAATGTGGTTACATGAGATAACTTGTTGATTGAACTAATTGATTGTTACCATGTATGCTTAGAAGGAGCAAATCTAGTTAAGTTAATGATGGTAGAAATTGAAAAGCTAAAAGATGATTTTAGAAACAGCTAGTGCTTTTGGCAAACCAAACCCCTCAGCCAAACAGCTGCATAGTCTAGAGGTAGAGGAGTAGACTCCTCACACCGGGTAAGTCTAGCTGAGTATTAGTATACTCAGCCTTGCTTGTGGCACCATTTTTGCAGGTACCATGCAGGATTTGGTTGATGGTGTGACTTGGCCAACCACCCTGCCACCGGGTTGGACGGTCGAGTGGGATGTTGCTCCAGCAGGAGAGGAGCATGAGGAGTAGTGGGCTAGGCCTTGCCCATTTCCTCATTACCGACGACATCGATTATCCGCTGCACTTTACCTTATGAACCTTATTTGCTACTCCAGAACTCCGATTTATGTAATAATTCAGTACTTAATTTGAGGTTTCCTGTTTTATTGTATTTCTTCTGTGACTCACCTTCGAGTGAGATTGTGGAATTTGATCCTGGTTAAGTGGCTCTATCAGACTAGATCTGAAGGACTGACGGGTTATTCCGATTTAAGTGTGTCACGGCCCGTGAGGCATGACTTAGGCACTTAAGCTGGAATAATTCGGGTGGTTCTGCCACAGCTGGTATTGGAGCAAATTCCACCACGGAGAAAAACAATAAACCATGAATACCAATTTTCAAAATCTAAAACTTGCCTAGAAACTGCTAATAGATCGTCAGGACTAGACCGCTAGACCTAGGACGAAAGGCCTTAGGCATAGAGGGAAATAGGTGGCTAATTAATTAGGCCCCGTGGGCCAATACCTATATTTTAGGATGCCCTAAAAAGGCACCCTATTTTCTTTTGAGAGGCAACGTTTCTTCCAGCATGCATGCATTATAAAACATAAGGAGGAATTAAAATTTGAGCTAACCCCCTTTTTTTTAAAACCATTCGGGCTCTCTCTTTCTTTTTCCTTCCACCATAATCTTTATCTTTGATTCCCTTCCGCAGATGAATTCACCCACCCCCGCTAGTGGAGGAGACTCTCGTTTCAGTTCCGACTTCCTTTCTCGCGATGGCTTTCCCTCCATCTTGTGGGAAGTGCTTAACTCCGCCGGTTACCCAACGCCCCCTTTGTACACGGTGCAGTTGTATGAGGAGCATCAGGTACCTCGTTGTCGGGTCTGGCTGACTTTGGAGGCTCATCCCCTTCAGCCGGGTTGGCGTTCTCTTGACTCTGAGACGATTGGACTCAGGACGGATGACACCGTTGAGGCAGCAGCCATGAAGGCTCTGACAACTTTCTGTGGCTACCATCCCCTGGAGATGGTGATGCACCCCTTGGGACTCTTCCCTGCTGAGAAGAAGGATGATCCCATGTGGTGTAACCGCGTGAGCCACGTGAAGGATGTGTGGGCCATGTATCCTGACTTGGTTGGGAGGGTCACTGTTCAGTGCATGAGTGCGCTGTACCGCCTTCAGGCCCTTCAGAGCGATGCTATGACACTTCTTGCTAACACCGCTCGGACTGCCAAGCTCACTCTCGACAGTCGGGAAGATTTTGTGGTCGACCTATCCACAGAGTTGGTGGAAAAGGATCTGCAGGTGGAGAGGCTGAACCAGCGTATCGCTACCCTGGAGCAGCAAGTGGAGATCCGAGACAACACTATTGATGTCTTGGAGAACCAGCTTCACGATGTGCAGAGGGAACTCGAGGAAGCAAATGACCACTTGGACATGCACCACCTGGGGATGGAGGCCAATGAAGCAGGAAGCGAGGGAGAAGAGGCTCCCGAGGAGCTAGGACCAGCCCCTGGTGCCAATGGGACTACCTCCGCGATGCCCCCTTCACCCGCATCCAGTGTCGCTTCCACCGCTCAGGGTTAAGCAGTCACTTCGACATTTTAGGTGGATAGAAACCTATGCGAGCTTAGTAGTATCATATTTTGGACTAGGCTTGTGGGTACTTTCCCCTGATTAATGTAATCCTGTGAACTTTTGGAATCTGTGGGATCCTTGTCACCATGTTATCTTCATTTCGAACCTGATATTATGATTATGGCATTCTTTTTCTTCTATATGAAATGATATCTTGCCGTTCGAAATTGTGAGTTGGGATAACAATGGCGACAATCTCTGTTTTCAGATGGCAGCTAGGCAGCGTCGCGGGCAGAACGAGCAGGTTCCCCCGCCACCTCCTCCAGCTCCCACAGTGCAGGAGCTGATGGCCCAGCAGAATGAGATTCTGCGACAGCTCTTGCAGCGGCAGCCCCACCCCCAGCAGCATGGTGGAGGCCAGCCTCAGCGACCTCCGGCTATGGCAACATACCAGGAGTTTCTGAGCACGCAGCCGCCCTTGTTCGCCAAGGCAGAGGATCCGTTGGACGCCGACGTATGGCTTCGCGTCGTCGAGTCCAAGTTTCCCCTCCTCACGGGAGACTGCCCTGATGCTACCAAGACCCGCTTCGCCGCGCAGCAGCTTCGCGGATCTGCTCGGACTTGGTGGGATCACTTCCGTGTTATGCTCCCTGATGATCGTGAGGTATCTTGGGAGGAATTCAAGACTGCCTTCAGAGGACACCACATTCCAGCTGGCATTCTTGATCGGAAGTTGAATGAGTTTCTGGCCCTCAATCAAGGAACCCGCACGGTACTGCAGTATGCGCAAGCCTTCAACGACTTATGCCAGTATGCAGGGTATCATGCTGATTCTGATGAGAAAAAGAGGGATCGCTTCCGCAGGGGTCTCAATACCAAGCTGCGAGAACGACTCAACACTGTCCGGGCCAATAGCTTCAATGAGTTGGTCAACATGGCCATCTCTCAGGAGGATTGCATTGTTGCTCACCGGGCAGAGAAGAAGAGAAAGGCACCGATGGCAGCACCATCCGCTCAAGCTCAGAGGTTCCGGATCGTTTCTCATAATCAGAGCAGGGGTTTCCAGCAGCAGGCAGGCAGATGGGTGATCAGGCCACCTCAGCAGCAGCAACAGCCGACACCCAACCGCTACCCAGCTCCCGCCCCAAGGAACAATCAGCCTCCGCAGCAGCAGCAGTTCCGCCAGGGCAATGGGAACAAGTGTTTCACTTGTGGCAATGTGGGCCACTATGCCAAGAATTGTCCCAGGAACCAGCAGAGGCAGATGCCAGCACCAAATCAAGACAAGGGAAGAAAGCAGAAAGTGCAAGTCAGGCAAGGGAAGCTCAACTTCACTGCTCTTGAGGAAGTGCCAGAAGGAGCTCCTATCATGACTGGTATCTTTTCAGTTTATAATCAACCTGCTTTAATTCTGTTTGATTCTGGTGCATCTCATAGTTTCATTAGCCAAAGGTTCAGTGCTAATTGCAAACTGCCAATCTCTCACTCAAAAGGGTCATTCATGATAGTCACACCTGGGGGTAAAATTGCAACTAATCAATTAAACCAAAGTGTGCCTATTCAACTGGGAAGCCACATTATCAAAACCACTCTTCTTGTGTTGGGATTGGAGAATGTGGACATTATTCTAGGGGCAAATTGGATGACCTTGCACCAAGTTGTGCTTGATATAGCCAGTCGTACCGTGGAAGTTAATTCTCCTTTCTGCGGGAATTTCACCTTGATTTTGCCTAGTCAGGGTTCTTCTCAGTCATGTGCTTTCTCTATGACGGAGATACCTCTGAAGAAGATCCCAGTGGTCTGTGAGTATGCAGATGTCTTTCCTGATGAATTGCCAGGAATGCCACCGGACCGGGATATTGAATTCGCCATCGAGTTGCAACCGGGAATGGCCCCAATTTCCAAGAGGCCCTACCGAATGCCACCCGCTGAGTTGGCAGAATTGAAGAAGCAATTGCAAGAGTTGCTGGATAAGGGTTTCATTCGCCCAAGCACTTCGCCTTGGGGATGTCCAGCACTGTTTGTGAAGAAGAAGGATGAAAGCTTGAGGCTGTGTATAGATTACCGCCCTCTTAATGCGGTAACTATCAAGAACAAGTATCCTTTGCCTCGTATTGATGTTCTCTTTGACCAGTTGGTCGGAGCCAAGGTGTTTTCCAAGATAGACCTTCGCTCTGGCTACCATCAGATCAAAATACGAGCAAGTGATATTCCGAAGACGGCATTCTCAACCAGATATGGGCTATATGAATTCTTGGTGATGTCATTCGGGCTGACAAATGCACCAGCATATTTCATGTATCTGATGAATTCTGTTTTCATGCCGGAATTGGATAAGTTCGTGGTGGTTTTCATCGATGACATTCTGGTGTACTCAAAGAACGAAGAAGAACATGCCAGGCATTTGCATGTAGTGCTTCAACGTCTGCGAGAGCACCACCTTTATGCCAAGTTATCCAAGTGTGATTTTTGGCTAAAAGAAATCAAATTCTTGGGTCACACTATCTCTCAGGCTGGAATAGCTGTTGATCCTGACAAAGTGCAAGAGGTGATGAACTGGAAGCCACCAACAACTGTTCGTCAGATTCGGAGTTTTCTGGGATTAGCTGGTTATTACCGAAGATTTATTCCGGACTTCTCTCGAATAGCGAAGCCTATTACTGAGTTGCTAAAGAAAGAAGTCAAATTTGTGTGGAGTCAGAAGTGCGAAGATGCCTTCCATGCATTAAGGCAGCATCTGACCACAGCACCAGTATTGGCGCAACCCGACAGCAGCAAGCCTTTTGATGTATATTGTGATGCCTCGGGCACCGGGCTAGGTTGTGTCTTGATGCAAGACAACCGAGTCATTGCTTATGCTTCGAGAGCACTCAGGCCTCATGAGCAAAATTATCCCACTCATGACCTTGAGTTAGCAGCAGTGGTTCATGCATTGAAGATGTGGAGGCACTATCTAATGGGAACCCACTGCAACATCTTCACTGATCATAAGAGCCTTAAGTACATTTTTACTCAGGCTGATCTTAACATGAGGCAGAGAAGATGGCTAGAGCTGATCAAGGATTACGACCTGGAGGTACATTATCACCCAGGAAAGGCTAATGTGGTAGCTGATGCTTTGAGTCGGAAGTTGCAGTGCAACTGTGTTCTGATGGATTCTCGCATTAACACCTTGTGTGATGAGTTGAGCAAGATGCAAATTGAAGTGATTCCTTCTGGTTCTTTGTCTCACATTTCTGTTGAGCCAGCCTTGCAAGACCAGATCATCATGGCCCAGCTCAGTGACAAGGGAGTGCAGATTATCAAGAAGAATCTCCATCAGAAGGTTGAGAAGTATAATTGTTTCCGCCAGGATGAGAAGGGTGTGTTATGGTTCAAAAGCAGATTGGTGATTCCTAAAGACCAGGATCTCCAGAGGAGAATTTTGGATGAAGCTCATCTCTCCAAATTCTCTATGCATCCGGGAAGCACCAAGATGTACCATGATTTGAAGCCTTTGTACTGGTGGACCAGAATGAAGAAGGAAATAGCCCAGTATGTATCAGAATGTGACACCTGTCGGAGGGTAAAGGCAAGCCACTTGAAGTCAGCTGGAGCCTTGCAACCACTACCCGTACCTTCGTGGAAGTGGGACGACATCAGCATGGATTTCATTGTGGGTCTGCCCAACACCTCTCGTCATCATGATTCAATTTGGGTTATTGTGGACCGATTGACGAAAGTGGCACATTTTCTTCCTGTGCACACCACTGATAAGGCTCAGAGATATGCAGAATTGTATATTGACCGGATCGTGTGTTTGCACGGATTACCTCGGACCATTGTTTCTGACCGAGGAGCCCAATTTGTTGCCAGATTTTGGGAACAATTGCAAAAGTCTTTGGGAACCAAGCTAATCAGGAGTTCAGCTTACCACCCACAGACTGATGGTCAGACGGAAAGGGTAAACCAAATCCTGGAAGATATGCTGAGAGCTTGTGCGATCGATTGTGGCAAGAACTGGGATAAGCACCTCTCCTTGGTAGAGTTTGCTTATAACAATAGTTATCAGTCCAGCCTAAAGATGGCACCTTTTGAAGCTCTCTACGGAAGAAGGTGCAGGACACCACTCAATTGGTCTCAGTCTGGTGAAAGAGAAGTTTTTGGACCTGATTCAGTGACTGAAGCCGAAAGGAAGGTCAAGCTAATCAGGAAGAATCTAGAAGCTGCTCAGGCCAGGCAGAAGAGTTATCATGATAAAAGAAGGAAACCTCTCCAGTTTGAGGTGGGAAGTTTTGTATACCTCAAGGTATCCCCCACCAAGGGAATGCAGAGGTTTGGGATCAAAGGCAAGCTAGCCCCTCGTTACATTGGACCTTATGAGATCATAGAAGCGTGTGGACCCGTGGCATACAAGCTGAAGTTACCTTCAAAGATGTCTGCCATTCACAATGTTTTTCATGTATCTCAACTGAAGAAGTGTGTTCGATTGCCGACTGAAATCTTAGCAGAGCCAGAATTGGAGATAGAGCCAGATCTCTCGTACAAAGAGTACCCCTCCAAGATTCTGGATTGCAAGGAAAGATCAACTCGGGCTAAATCGATCAAGATGTTCAAGGTCCAGTGGAGTAATCACTCAGAGGAGGAAGCTACTTGGGAAACCGAGGAATTCCTGAGATCCAACTTTCCCGATTGCCTACCTAAGGAAGCTGGTACGTAATCACCCCCAAACCCCTCCTCCTGCCTTTCGAATCTAATTTCCAAAAATATGATCTTAATTCAGAATGAAGTAACTATAAAGTAAAACTTAAAAGGACTTCCTTCTGAAGTTGCAAAGAGAATGACATTCGAAGAGCAGTTTATCCTAATAATGGCAATAATCACCCATTTCCTATCAGTCTCACCCTTCGCTTTACCCCGGGAGGACTCTGGCCCAAATCTCGGGACGAGATTCCTTTAAGGGGGGAAGGCTGTGACACCCCAGTGTCACTCAGGGTTTTTCTCAAAAAGCCAAACCAAGAGCCATCATTTTATGTGAACCAAAGTAAGCATGAGCATCAAAGTAACTTAAGAAATAATGAAGTCACCAAGTGTATACTCAAAAGTGTCATGATCAAAACAAATAAGTCCCTTAAAAGATCAGATTGTGCAACCCTAGTTTAAAAAAACCCTAAATGAGCCCCATGAGCAAAAATTCAAAAGAGAGGAAAAGGGAGTGAAAAGTTTAAAATCTTGAGTTGAGCCAATTACAAAAATTGAAGTATATTTAATGAGCAACAAGAAAGGTTGAGAAAGCTTAGCTAAAATAATTCAAATAAAACCCCAAATCAAGTTTTCCATATGGGACTTGATAAGAATTCTGAATTTCAGATTTCTGAAAATCAGACCTTGAGCCAAAGATCAGGGATGTTCACCTTGATCCCTAACTCGAATCCTAATGGCCCCATTGACAAAAATGTGCCTAACTAACCCCTCTGTCGTGTGCCAGAAGATGGCATTGGGACGCGAGCCCTAGACACGACTAAACCTTGGATTTGCCTCGGATTTGCGCAGGGAGACAGACCAGATTTCTTGGCTCCATATCTCTGCAACCAGTAGGCAAAATCCTATGACCTCCACACAAGAATGGTAGCTTGTAGGGAGGGGAAGAGGTTTTGTGCATTGACCAAGGTGAGAGCAGGCTCGGATGAGCGACTACACGCGCCAGAACTTGGGCAGAACGCGTGCTCCCACGTGTTCGACCCTGGCCGGCGCGCTAGAGCTCGCCCAACCCGCGCGCACGCGCTCCCCGGCGACCAGTCGCGTCCGCCGCGCGTCCTCGCCCTCGGCCGTGCCCGCCCGCACCTATAAAGCCTCCCCAGGCGCGCCTCACTTCGCCCCGCACTCACCCTCTTCGGCCAGCCGCTTCCCTTAGCTCCGGCGAGCTTGATTTCCGCCCGCCATTGCCACCCGAGCTTCGGCCACCGTGGCCAGCTCCCCCCAGCCGTCCTCAATCCAAGCCAGTGCTTTGGCCAGCTCCACCAGTAGCCCGTGAAGCTCGCCAAGCCCTCGGACCTAGCCGGACTTCACCGGAGGCCCGAGATCGGCTTCGCCGGACTTCGGTCTTCCGCCGCCGCGCGTGGACCGAGTTATCCGGTGAGTCTCCGCCCAATTCCTCTCGCTCATAACTTCTCTGGCATCCCGTGGACCTCCCTGACCCATTTGATTGGACTACCTCGCCGTGACCAGGCCGGTCTCCTCGCCGCCGACGAGTATCCCCGCCTGCGCGCGTGAACCGACCGACTCCGACCATCTCCGACGGCGTTCCGCACACCGTTGTGATCCCCAGGACCTCCCCTTCATCCTCGACCTCTTCACCGGAACAGTCTCGCCGCCGGTAAGCCCCTCCGCCCTTTTCCCCGCCGCGGCTACTGTTTAAGTTAAACTGAGGACCTCGGGTTAGGAGGTGAAGAACCCGAGGGGTTTTCTGCAATGTCAGAGACCCTGGTGAATAGTAGCCTGAGGACTGATTCGTGAGGAAAAACTTAGAAAACCTCCAGGGACCCCAGTGCAAAGTAGATTTTCATTTAAATCGATTCTGAAATTCTTTTAAATAACCAGAGAACTTGTAAAATTCATAACTTGATGAATTCTTACTCGAAAAATGTCAAACCAATTTTGCTAGCCTCTGTATATTACAATCTATCATTTAAAAATAGTAAACCCTATGCTTTCTGTTCAAAATTTTAGAGTTTAAAATTAAAAACAGAAACCCACTAAACCTTATTTAATCAAGAAAAATTAGTTTTTCTTCTGTACTAGACTTAAGAAAATTTGTGGATATTCAAACCTCTGTTAGACACTGTTTAAAAATAGTAGGAACCCCAGCATTAGAAATTATGATGTATTTTCTCATTTAAAGATGTTTTGTCCAAAACTTAGAGAAAATCAGAAAGGTATTAGAAATTAATGAACAGTGATTAATATTATTTTTCCTAGTTTACTTATGTAACAGAGAACTTTGGAAAAATACAGAGACCATTAATTTGGACCAGTTTTAAATTAAAATGATTTGTTTAGCCTAAATAAGACTGAAAATCAATTATTAAAGAGGCAAAACTATAACCAAAATGCTTAACAAAAATCCAGTGGACTAATAACCACCAGAGCCCCACTACAAAAATATAGAGCACCTCAGCCCAACTTTTTAAGTAAGGGAAATAAAAACAAGGTGATAATAAGGCATTTTCCAACTAAATCATGAACAACCTCAAGTAATGTGATAATGGGCAACCAAAAATTAGCTAAGTCCATGATAAGGTAAACTACCAGAGAAAAATGCAAACCCATGAAAAAGAAGCAAACTCATACCATTTGCTAATGATTTAAGGGAAAGGCCATTTAATTCAAATAATGCACCCCACCCCTTCCCTTAAGCAAAAAGATGCCAAACTTCAGAATGATTGCTCTTGCACAAAACAATAACTAAGAAAAATAAGAACTCTGTTGTTTGATATTTTTCAAATATAGTGGTAGTAGAAAGCACCCATTTGGCTAGAAACTTGAGAAAACCATAGAAAAATAATTAAAAGGTATTAATGGCTAGAAGTTTGTATCAAGTCATATTATAACACCTAAAGGCCAGCAAAAATAAGTTCTGAAGAATTACCCACTGTTAAATATTGGTTGTAGTTCAAAGCACCTCTTCTACCCTAGAGTTTCATAATTTTATGCAGAGAAAACTATTCACCTTCTGATCCCCAAATTTTAA
Organism: Zea luxurians; assembly: GCA_029449295.1. Taxonomy (NCBI): domain Eukaryota; kingdom Viridiplantae; phylum Streptophyta; class Magnoliopsida; order Poales; family Poaceae; genus Zea; species Zea luxurians. Next base: position 208,336 of record JAOPSE010000795.1, on the reverse strand, counting down.
GACAGAGAAACACACACCAGTAGCAAGCCACTGTAATTTTTGCAGAATTTTTAGAATTTTATAAAAGCAACTTGTAATTCAAACCTACTCCAAAACATTAAAGAGAATAAAAAGAAAAGGAAAGAAGAGCTAAACCCCACTTCAATCAGTCTAACTTGAGTGCTTATCAATCATACCTAAAGACTTAAAAGAATTCAGTGGAACCCCTAAAAGTAAAACCTACCACTTGCCTTAGCCAAAGTTTAACTTAATTTACCAAGTATACCACCCAAGGGTCTTTAATAAGTAAAGTTAACTTTGTTTAACTCAAGAAAGATTATACACCTTTTAAGTTGTGATTTCTAAAGCACATATCATATCATGCATATATCTTACGCATTGCATTCATTAGATTGTAATATTGCCGACGGAGAGTACGTGCTCATCCCCGAGCAAGGACCTGTCCAAGAGGAGGACCAGGAGCAGGCTTCAGAGGCTGCCATTGAGGATCTCCCCGCAGCCCCAGCAATTGAAGGCAAGCCCCGGTTTTATGCATAACCTATTATTATACGCTACTTTACTACACTTAATGCTTGTAGGTTTGTAATGTGCACTTAAGTGTAGGAATTGCTTGAAACCTCTAGATGCACGAACTTAGGACTCCTTTTTGAGATGAATACTAGTATGCTAGGTCGAGTAGTTGCTCGCTAATCAGGATCTCGGTAGAAGTCGAGTGATTTTTCTAGCACTCGCGCGAGGTCAGGAATTGATTGTATTCATCTTGATAACGGGATAGATGTTGGTCTATGGCCTTGGATCCAGGGAGGATGCCTTGTCCATGAGACGGGAAAATGAATTAAGGATTAATGTGTGGATACCTGAGTCAAGCTTTTGAACGTACTAAACACATGCCGGGAAAAATGGTAACCGGTAAACCTAGTACCTGAGTGAAGCCGGGCGCGGACTTTATCCCTCATGCGACCTGAGACTGGGTCTCCCATGCTAGCTATGGTGGGTACAAGTGCGGTCACTGCACGGCGGCAGCCGGGGTCAGTGGAGCATTGTATGCCAAGGCGGTGAGGCCTGGACGCGAACGGGGAATCGATGGGGACTGTTGTCATGTGTAGGGTCGGAGTGCCCTGACATGCCGTGTGTTTAGGTTTACCTTGCAAGGTTTAAAACTCGATTCGAATCGTCTGCTTCTCGCAGCTAATGAGACTGCTTGATTCCTTGTACTGCATCGAGTAAGAAGTGAAATGTGGTTACATGAGATAACTTGTTGATTGAACTAATTGATTGTTACCATGTATGCTTAGAAGGAGCAAATCTAGTTAAGTTAATGATGGTAGAAATTGAAAAGCTAAAAGATGATTTTAGAAACAGCTAGTGCTTTTGGCAAACCAAACCCCTCAGCCAAACAGCTGCATAGTCTAGAGGTAGAGGAGTAGACTCCTCACACCGGGTAAGTCTAGCTGAGTATTAGTATACTCAGCCTTGCTTGTGGCACCATTTTTGCAGGTACCATGCAGGATTTGGTTGATGGTGTGACTTGGCCAACCACCCTGCCACCGGGTTGGACGGTCGAGTGGGATGTTGCTCCAGCAGGAGAGGAGCATGAGGAGTAGTGGGCTAGGCCTTGCCCATTTCCTCATTACCGACGACATCGATTATCCGCTGCACTTTACCTTATGAACCTTATTTGCTACTCCAGAACTCCGATTTATGTAATAATTTAGTACTTAATTTGAGGTTTCCTGTTTTATTGTATTTCTTCTGTGACTCACCTTCGAGTGAGATTGTGGAATTTGATCCTGGTTAAGTGGCTCTATCAGACTAGATCTGAAGGACTGACGGGTTATTCCGATTTAAGTGTGTCACGGCCCGTGAGGCATGACTTAGGCACTTAAGCTAGAATAATTCGGGTGGTTCTGCCACAGAAATCAGCGCTCTGTCATCATCCTATGCTTTAGAGATCAGGATTCTGTCTTTTGGAATTAAGGACTTATTGGACATCTGGTAGATGGCTCTTAGCTGGTCTTCTCCTTGCTCTGTGCTTCAATGCTTCTCCTGACTAGACTTGTAGTTCAGTAGCTATTTTTGGATTTCCTTTGATCTCTACCGATATCTTCCTTCTGCCTCAATACATTTATTGTGTATACTATATGGATGTGGCTTGTTCAGAAAATCTATTGAAAATTCCTGGCCATCCGCCCAATGGGTGTGACCAAGGGACGTCTTGGTACGCAAAGCCTTTAGCACACTGTCCTGGAGTAGTAACTTGACGTGACCGTGGGGCGTAATTATATCGCCTGAGCAGTTGACCTTAGTCCAAATGGTGTCGTGTTACGCGAAGCAGCGTCTGTTGCCTAACTCATTTTCAGGCGGCTTGAATTGCTTATTGAATGTTTGCGACTGTTCAGCGGGCGTGGTAGGAAGTGGACGGTCACTCCCGCCCTCTATAAAAAGCCTGCTTGTGCCGTTGTTCTCTTCACCTTCCTTCGATCATCTGTTTCTTCTTTTCCGACTCCTTCTTCTCCTCCGTTCGATCATGGGCAAGGACAAGAAGGGTCAGGGTTCGCCATGTCGCTCCGACGACAAGCGGAAGCGCGAGCCGAGTCCTCCCTCGGAAGACTTTGGTGACTCTGAGTACTCGGAGGAGGAGTTTTCCTCCGAGTCTGAGGGGTCGCTGAAGTACGCTTCCCCCCGGTGTCGTCCGACGAATCGGACGACTCCTAGGGGATAGCTGCCGAGGTGTGGACGTACATCCGGTCTGTAGAGCGCGCCGGGCTCGAGGGCTCGGATGAGTCGAAAGTCTCCTAGGACGAGGATAACTCTTCTGACTCGTTCGAGGAAGGAAGCGGCGGTGACAGCGGTGACGAAGGTGATGGCAGTGGCGGCAACAGCAGCAGAGGTGGCGGTGGCGACGACGGCAATGACGATGGCGGTAAGGGCGGCAATGGTGACGGCGATGGTGGCGGCAAGGGCAGCGGCAGCGGTGGCAAGGTCAGTGACAAAGCACCACTAGCTTAAATATTAGTATGAATAGTTAGTAGCAGTAGTAGTAGTAGAATAACGTAGTAGTAGTTAGTAGTATAGCGTAGTGTAAGTAGTGTAGTAGTGTAATATAGGGTAATGTAATGTAGTTAAAAAGGGAAACAAGGCTGACTCATAATGAGTCAGTCTTTGAGTTTGTGAAACTTCCGTCCTTTATGTAATGAAGGACTCTGGTTATCCCAAGTGCATATTGCCCTTTTACTGCTTCTTCTTTATAACCGCTTGACAGTTCGTCCTTGTGTCTAGTGCTGCTGGCGTTTTTAGAAATAACCGCCGAGCGACAGCTGATGATACCGGCATTTTAGAGGTAACCACCAAGTCATGTTTAAATCTACCAGCGTTTTAGAGGTAACCGTCGGGCGATAGCTGATGATACTGGCGTTTTAGAGATAACCACCGAGTGACACTTTGCACTGCTGGCATTTTAGAGGTAACACCGAGTGGTACTTGATACTGTCGGTGTTTTTAGAGGTAACCGTCGAGCCGAGTTAGATGTTGCTGGCATTTCAGTGGTAACTGCCAAGCCATGCCTGAAGTTTTACTTTCCCGAGTGATGACTTGGCACTTTTAGAAATAGCACCTGACCCAGGAAAGCCCATTGATACTCGCCGACGTGCGTTTTGATTTCCGTGCCCTAATTTCATATTTCCGCCTCGAACCACTCCTCTGCTTCCCTGAGATATTGCTCCTGTTCGTTCCGTCAACAAGATTGCGATGGCGCCGAAGCGGAAGAGGCAAAATTCCGCCGTGGCAATCATTCCCCCATCGACCCCAACAGCCAGTTGCCTTTCGCAGGTAACCACATGTCCATTATCTTAGAGTTTGATCTTCTTCACCTTGTTGTTGTTGGGGTTTTACTGCCGAAAGAGATCTGCTCTTGGCGAATTTGTCGCGGGGTCACTGTTCCGATAGAAGACACCCATGAATCCATCATCTATGTTCCTTTCCTCATCCGCGGCCTTGCTCTTCCCGTCTCTCCTTTCTTCCGCGGCCTCCTTGATTTCTACGAACTGAATTTGACCCACTTGAACCCTAATTATGTCTTGCAAGTTTCCATCTTTGTTCATATGTGTGAGGCCTACCTCGGGATTCTCCCCCACTTTGGCCTCTGGAAGTATTTGTATCATTGTTGGCCTGGAATGGCAGGGGGACAGCACTAGCTCGTTGGTGGCGTGAGTCTGGAGATGCGTCGTGGGAGGAAGACAGAGTACCTCGACATCCCCCTCAAGGATAGCATCAAGGGGTGGCATCTCGAGTGGTTTATTGTGGAGAACCACTGCCAGTCCCTCCCCCTTGGTCAGGGAGGCAGCCGGATGTCTGCACTCCGAGCTGGGTAGAGTCTCCGACTCCTTCAGAGATAGCAGAGGCTAAAGCTCTGCTCACCGAGGTTTGCTTGCTGAAGGATAGAGGTCTAACTGCTGAGGCTGTGGTTGCTGATTTTATCTTTAAGAATATCCAGCCTTTGAAGGACAGGGCATACCCTGCTTATCTGTACAGTGGCATCAACGACTCCACTTGGGTTACGAATAAGAAAATCTCCACTGCAGATCTGATGAGCTGACTAGATATGATCTTGAGGGGTAAAGTTTCAATTGCTGGTGCTTCTGTGGCCTATTCTGCCTGGAATTTGCCACCACTTAGGCCATTTTCCGAGTTTGTGTCCAATCCTCCTGCTCGTGATGGTAGCCTAGGTCTTAGAGTGCGACCCTCTTCTGAGGATATTGAGGCTCTGTAACACCCCACTGGTCGCACAGAATGGATAATACCATAAACCTCATCCACCAAACTTACTCAACACAAGAGATGTAATAAAGAAAGAATATAAAGCAGGAAAAAATCCGGCAGCACCTCTTTTGAAAACTAGCATAACAAGGAGGGGAAACATGAAGCTCATACAAGATATAAAGACATATAACTCACATAGTAGAAACTGTAATGCAAAAGTGGTAAAACCTAATTATGACCCAACTGAAGTAAAACAAATGGGATAAGAAACTCAGCCCACCCCAAAATAAACGCTCAACCAAGAACAAAGCAATTCACTAGTCTTGTCCAACTCTGATTAACAACATTATTAAATGGTGGTTCCTTTATTAAAGGTGTAGTGGCCGTGCTGCTACATCCCTCTATTCCCCAAAGCAGAAATTAGGTGCCTGCATCAAACAATGCAAGATGTGAGATAACACATCTCAGCAAGTAAACATAACAACAACAAATAGGACATTGTAAATCAACTGTGCTTACACAACCACGTGTTCAGGACTTCTTTCTTTTCTTTTGAACAGTAAATTGCAGCAAGTATACAAGTAACTAAAAACTCAATGCCAAGTAGAATCACCATGCACAAGTCCAAATTATCCACATCCACATAGTAGATTCAACACCTCTCCCATGAATGCACATGGCTACAAATGCAATAATGACTTCTGCTTCCATATCTCTAAGGATATGAAGCTGCACCATACCCCTTCTCGGGCAACATATGATGCTCAATGTACCGGTACGGTCGGACCATAAGATCGCGACGAAACTTCAATGCAATGGATGATGAGTGCATTATGCATGACAACATCATAAGTTCTTCCCAAATAAAAATGTGCTAGGCATTTACTTCCACCCATTCCACATAATAACCACTTGAGTAACATAATCAAACCTCAAATTCAACATATGAAATCAATGAAACATGAACATTTTCAAATGATGGTACTCAAAAGAAAATATGAATTTGAACATGATGGCACAACATAAACAAGTATAAGACTCCTCATCTGACAGACGGAATAACCATCACAGTTTTACTTGCCTTCACCGAAGTTTGGGCAAAAATCCCTAAGAACGATCCGGAAGTCCACCACCTGTTTTTGACACCCAACTTAGTGCACCAAATTCACATAAAAAACTCAAAGACAACACCGCACCTACGCGCAATCTCAAACCCCGCCGCGGTAACAATTCTCCCCTCACTAACCAAACTGCAGCGGCGCTGCTTAACAATTCCATAACTTAAAAATTAGGACAGCAGTGGTGTCAAACAAAAACTTCAGAGACAACTACATAAAATTCCCCACAAGTTTTGTATACTACTCATGATTAAATTCTAACATCTAATTACCTCTAAACGGTCCACAAAATAAACCCTGCAATCTGTTTTTTTCTGATTTGGGCAGCGACATACTCGGATTCAAACAACGATAACTTTTAAAATATAATTCCGTTTTAAGCGCATAAGTACTTGTTGGAAAGATAAGAAAAAGCCCTTCATGATTCTCATACTGATTAACACTAATTACTCCCGAAAAATCCCCAGAAACTGCTAATACTGCTGCTGTTCATCACTCTGAAAAATCTGTTTTTTGGACAGCCACATACTCGGATTCAAACGATGATAACTTTTGATTTATAACTCCAAATTGAGCGCATAAATACTCGTTGGAAAGGTAAAACAAAGTTCTACAAGATCCCCAAATTGATCCCTATTAATTCTTCACGAAAAAACCCTAAAAACTGCTAGAACTTCCGCTGTTCGTCCACCACGTAAAATTCTGGACAGCCCCCCCTCTATCTAATCGCAAACGCAACATCTAATCAATTGAATCGCAGCGCAAATGAACAAGGGATGAACACAAAAATCACCTTGGGTTCTCCCCCTTTTCTTCCTCCCTTCTTCCCTCCACCAAAACGGTTGGAGATTCGCACCACGAGACGATGTTCCGAGCGGCAAGGATTGGCACCGTGGGAGGAGGGGATTGAGGGGGGGGGGGGGCGGCTAGGGTTTGGTGGCTGCAAAAATTGAGAGAGGAGGAGATGGGCAGGGGGGGCGGCAGCCAAGGGGAGGAGGAGAAGTGGGGGGGGGGGGGGCGGCTACACATGGGGGGGAGGGGTTAGGAGAGAGGCGGCTAGGGTTTGGGAGAGTTAATGGGCCGAAACACCTATTGCGGCCCAACTAACCCACGCGACAGCTCCCGACCGCAACGCAAGCGTCAAAACAAATAAATTCTACTGCCCTAGTTGTGAATGTTTTCCACAAAATTCCAAATCCCCAAAACAACAACCGGATGAGGAAAAAAAACAAAAAGAACAACCCCCAACTTCTCTTCTTTGCAAACCGAGTATCACACTCTACCCCTCTTAAAAAGAATTCGACCTCGAATTCTGACGCTTCTATCAGAATGACAAAAGAAACGATTAGTGAATCAACAACACTTACCCACAACGAGAAGTTCCGGGTACTTCTGCCGCATCAGCTCCTCAAGTTCCCACGTAGCCTCGCGCTCAGACTGATTAGTCCATAAGACCTTGACATACTTAATTGATCTCTTCCTCAACACACGCTCCGAGAATTCCAATATACACACCGGGCGACACTCTTGAGTCAGATCCTGCTGTACCACAATTGGTTCCATCTCAATGTGATGGTTCGGATCCCGCAAGAACTTCCTCAACATAGAGACATGAAAAACCGGGTGTACCCCTGCCATGGAATTCGGCAGCAGCAAGCGATAAGCCAGGCTGCCCACTCGGGCCAAGATAGTGAACGGTCCAATGTATCTCGGGCTGAGCTTCCCAGAGACACCGAACCGAACAACTCCCTTAGTGGGTGATACCCTGAGAAGGACTTGGTCACCCACAGCAAATTCCAGATCCCGCCTCCTCACATCAGCATAACTCTTCTGACGACTCTGAGCTGCCAAAATATTCTGACGAATTTCCCGAACCTTTTCAGAAGTTTGCTGAACCCAATCAGGACCAACTAGGGATCTCTCTCCCAAAGTCTCCCAGCACAGAGGAGAGATACACCGCCTGCCATACAAAGCCTCAAATGGTGCCATCTTGATGCTAGCTTGGTAGCTGTTGTTATACGCAAACTCTGCCAGAGCAAGATGATCCTCCCATCTACCCTTCCATGACAGAACACAAGCACGCAACATATCCTCCAAGGTTTGGATTGTTCGCTCTGACTGACCATCCATCTTAGGGTGAAAAGCGACACTAAGCGAAAGCTTGGTGCCCAATGCACTATGGAGACTCTCCCAGAATTTGGATACAAATTTGGAGTCTCGATCAGAAACAATAGACTTAGGTACCCCGTGAAGCCTGACAACTTCCTTCATATACAAGGGAACCAAATCTGAAGCTGAATTTGTGGTCTTCATGGGAATAAAATGCGCAGACTTAGTCAAGCGATCCACTACCACCCAAATAGCATCCCTGCCACGAGGGGAACGAGGTAGACCCACCACAAAATCCATGGTGATATGCTCCCATTTCCACTCTGGAATTTCCAATGGCTTCAGCAAACCTGCAGGCCGCTTATGTTCGGCCTTCACGCGTTGACATACTTCACAGGCGGCCACATACTTAGAAATGTCAACCTTCATCCGCTTCCACCAGAAGTTTTGCTTCAAATCTCGGTACATTTTGGTTTCGCCAGGATGGACGGTGTAAGGTGTTTTATGAGCTTCTCGCAGGATATCCAGCTTCACCTCTGATTTTTGAGGCACACAAAGACGGCCCCTGAAACGAACCAAATCATTCTCATCAATGGTGAACTCCCGCGGTTTACCATCACCAACCCTCTTTTGAGCTTCCTGCAAAAGACGATCCTGTTGCTGAGCCGCACGCACTCTCTCCATAAGAGAGGATTGAATAAGCATCTGAGTCTCCTCGCTAGCGGTGCCGACATAACACAAAGCGATCCCCAAACGGTCCAGATCAGGGATCAACGGCAAGGCCACCTTTGGAACCCCGGACCTGCTAAGGGCATCCGCCACCACATTAGCCTTCCCCGGGTGATAATGAATGGACAGATCATAATCTTTAATCAATTCTAGCCACCGTCGTTGCCTCAAATTCAGCTCCTTCTGAGTAAAAATATACTTGAGACTTTGTGATCGGTGAAAATGTCACAAGCCTCGCCATAAAGGTAATGCCTCCACGACTTAAGAGCAAAAACCACCGCAGCCAATTCCAGATCATGAGTTGGATAATTCCCATCATGCTTCCTCAACTGCCTTGAGCCATAAGCAATCACTCTGCCTTCCTGCATCAGCACACAGCCAAGACCAATACGCGAAGCATCCGTATAAACTGTGAAACGCTTACCGCTCTCAGGCAAAGCTAGGATAGGGGCGTCCACCAACTTGCTCTTCAATGACTGATAACTGACCTCACATTCGCCGGACCAGACGAAGGGAACACCCTTCTCCAAGAGCCTAGTCAAAGGGTTAGCAATGCTGGAAAAATTTGGTACGAAGCGCCAATAATACCCAGCAAGCCCCAAGAAACTTTGGATTTCAGAGACACTAGAAGGTCTCTTCCACTCTACCACAGCCGCAACATTCTTGGGATCAACCGCAATACCCTGCTGATTAATCACGTGCCCCAGGAAAGCCACTTCGGATAGCCAAAAGGCACACTTCTTCAACTTGCCATAGAATTGATTCTTCCTTAGGGCACCCAGAACGAGACGGAGATGCTGTTCATGCTCGGCCTCGGTCTTTGAATAAATCAAAATATCATCCAGGAATACGACCACAAAATCGTCCAGGAATCATGCAGCATCCTATTCATTGCTTCCATAAAGGCAGCAGGGGCATTAGTTAAGCCAAAAGACATGACTATGAACTCATAATGCCCATACCTGGTGCAGAAGGCAGTCTTCTCAATATCCTCCTCACGAATCCTCAATTGATGATAACCAGAGTTCAAATCAATTTTGGAGAACACCTGGGCACCCCTCAACTGCTCAAAGAGGACTTCAATTCGGGGAAGCGGATAATTATTCTTGATTGTCACTTGATTCAAAGCATGATAATCCACACACAGCCGCTTGCTTTTATCCTTCTTCTCAACAAACAATACTGGGGAAGCCCATGGAGACCTGCTAGGCCTAATGAAGCCCTTAGCCAACAGATCATCCAATTGCCGCTTTAATTCAATCTGCTCCTTTGGAGCCATTCGATACGGGGCCTTATGAATAGGCTGCGTACCCAGGATCAGCTTAATCTCAAATGCTGCATCGCGCTTCGGAGGAATGCCTGGAAGCTCTGCCGGAAACACGTCAGCAAAGTCACACACCACCCGGATGTCCTGCACCCGCAAGGCAGCCTCACCCTCCACCACCATAGAGAAAAAGATCCCCGACTTCCTTGACCGGCGATCAGGAAGCAATTGCGCCAACAAGGATAATGTGAACTTCGGGGAACTTCCCAAGAATACCACCTCCTTACCCGACGGCGCCTGCAATAACACCGTCTTCCAGAAGCAGGATATAACCGCGCGATGCTGGGATAACCAATCCATACCCAAGATAACATCGAATGCCCTCAAGGAAATCACCACCAGATTGGCCGAAAAAACCTCATCAGCAAGAATGACGGAACACCCCTAACAAACTGAACAGCTACTAATGGAGCCATTAGCAGAACTGACCAAAATTGGGTGACCCAACCTCTGCACCGAAAGACCAGCCCGCGACACAAAATCCTCCGAAACAAACGAATAGCTAGCGCCAGAGTCAAAAAGAGCATGGGCTGCAAATGAATCAACTGAAATCGTACCTGTCACCACGTCTCCTTGCTCCCTGCCATCCGTAGCAGGTAGCACATAAGCTCCAGAAATACCCGCAGAAGAGGAAGCTCCCGGAGTGAAATTAACAGAAGAACCCCACTGAGCCACCGGAGGAGGCTGGCGCGGAGCTCCAAACTGAGTCAGCACAGGGGTAGACGGTGCAGGAGTAGGCACAACCTGATACTGAGGGAAACCTTGCATCGGCACGAACTGAGAAGTCCCAGGCACATAAAGCTGCTGTGGAGGAAAAGGAACTGAAAACTGCTGCTCAGCACTTGACATCATATTGATAGTGCCCTGAGAAGAGGAGGAAGTTATCGGCTCCCATCTGAGCTTCCCATTGGGATTCCTCCTACACACCACATCCTTGTGGTCCTGACTGCAGATAGAACACCTGCCACTCCACTGGCACTCTGCACGGCGATGCGCATCTCCACAGCGGAAACACACCAGCCCCAGCCCGGGCTTAGGAACGGCCCGAAACCTCTAAGTACTTCCTCCCGAAGTACCTGAGTCAGAAGATTTGCCACGGTAAGGATGGTGGCGCTGATGCTGAGACTTGCCCCTCTTGTGAGCTGGACCTCCAGTGTTGCCCTTCCTCATGTCCTGGCTACGAGGCTGATCAACACCCGAAGACTTCTGCGACTCCATGGTGTACTGGTGTTGCATCTCCACACCCAGCGCCTGCTCCACCGTGGTACGGAAGTCCACCAACGGAAAGGCCCCCAGTGCATGCCTGATAGAAGGCTTCAGACCCTGACGGAACTGGCTCGCCTTCTCCATCTCATTATAAGCCACATGAGGGACAAAGCGGACCATCTTGTTGAAGCCCACCTCATACTCTGTGACAGACTTCTTCTCCTGCTTGTAGGACTGCAAGTCAATCTTCATTTTCTCCAGAAAGGTGACCGGGTAGAATCTCCTTTCGAACTGCCTGATGAAAACATCCCATGATAGGACTCCTGGTGAGGAGGAGTGCGCTGCCTGCACGCCTCTCCACCAAATTTGCGCCTCTCCCTTCAGCAGCTGAGTGCCAAAGCGAACCCGATCTCCATATGCAATCTCGAAGACATTCATCTTATCCTCCACATAAGTCAACCAATCTGCCGCCTCGACCGAAGTACCACTGCCATCAAAAGAATCCAACTTCATGCCCATCCACTGCATCAGAGAAAGACCACTGACTGGAAGAGGCACCTTGGCCCCTCCACTTGGAACAGCACCCGCAGGGACAGCGCCCCCGGGCACTTCTCCACCTCCAGCACCCTGAGCAGCACCCGCAGGGGCGACAAGAATGGCTTGCCTCAGAAGGGCCAACTCCTGCTGCATGGCCTGCATCGCGGCTAACATTGCCGCCGGACTCATCGAGTCCCCACTAGGAGCTTGCGGACTACCCCGAGCTCTACGAGGCGGCATAGCTGCAGCCACAGGGATGAGAACAATAAGTAAAATGAGATAAGCATAGCATCTCTCTAGATAATGTCAAAACTAGCACAGACAATAACATAATCATATCAATAGCAAGACAGAAAACCCATCCTACATGTGCAGTGTGTCAATTTATTACTTCTCCACTTGCTAGGACCTACAGCCTATCCCTCTGATACCAACTGTAACACCCCACTGGTCGCACAGAATGGATAATACCATAAACCTCATCCACCAAACTTACTCAACACAAGAGATGTAATAAAGAAAGAATATAAAGCAAGAAAAAATCCGGCAGCACCTCTTTTGAAAACTAGCATAACAAGGAGGGGAAACATGAAGCTCATACAAGATATAAAGACATATAACTCACATAGTAGAAACTGTAATGCAAAAGTGGTAAAACCTAATTATGACCCAACTGAAGTAAAACAAATGGGATAAGAAACTCAGCCCACCCCAAAATAAACGCTCAACCAAGAACAAAGCAATTCACTAGTCTTGTCCAACTCTGATTAACAACATTATTAAATGGTGGTTCCTTTATTAAAGGTCTAGTGGCCGTGCTGCTACATCCCTCTATTCCCCAAAGCAGAAATTAGGTGCCTGCATCAAACAATGCAAGATGTGAGATAACACATCTCAGCAAGTAAACATAACAACAACAAATAGGACATTGTAAATCAACTGTGCTTACACAACCACGTGTTCAGGACTTCTTTCTTTTCTTTTGAACAGTAAATTGCAGCAAGTATACAAGTAACTAAAAACTCAACGCCAAGTAGAATCACCATGCACAAGTCCAAATTATCCACATCCACATAGTAGATTCAACACCTCTCCCATGAATGCACATGGCTACAAATGCAATAATGACTTCTGCCTCCATATCTCTAAGGATATGAAGCTGCACCATACCCCTTCTCAGGCAACATATGATGCTCAATGTACTGGTACGGTCGGACCATAAGATCGCGACGAAACTTCAATGCAATGGATGATGAGTGCATTATGCATGACAACATCATAAGTTCTTCCCAAATAAAAATGTGCTAGGCATTTACTTCCACCCATTCCACATAATAACCACTTGAGTAACATAATCAAACCTCAAATTCAACATATGAAATCCATGAAACATGAACATTTTCAAATGATGGTACTCAAAAGAAAATATGAATTTGAACATGATGGCACAACATAAACAAGTATAAGACTCCTCATCTGACAGACAGAATAACCATCACAGTTTTACTTGCCTTCACCGAAGTTTGGGCAAAAATCCCTAAGAACGATCCGGAAGTCCACCACCTGTTTTTGACACCCAACTTAGTGCACCAAATTCACATAAAAAAAACTCAAAGACAACACCGCACCTACGCGCAATCTCAAACCCCGCCGCGGTAACAATTCTCCCCTCACTAACCAAACTGCAGCGGCGCTGCTTAACAATTCCATAACTTAAAAATTAGGACAGCAGTGGTGTCAAACAAAAATTTCAGAGACAACTACATAAAATTCTCCACAAGTTTTGTATACTACTCATGATTAAATTCTAACATCTAATTACCTCTAAACGGTCCACAAAATAAACCCTGCAATCTGTTTTTTTCTGATTTGGGCAGCGACATACTCGGATTCAAACAGCGATAACTTTTAAAATATAATTCCGTTTTAAGCGCATAAGTACTTGTTGGAAAGATAAGAAAAAGCCCTTCATGATTCTCATACTGATTAACACTAATTACGCCCGAAAAATCCCCAGAAACGGCTAATACTGCTGCTGTTCATCACTCTGAAAAATCTGTTTTTTGGACAGCCACATACCCGGATTCAAACGATGATAACTTTTGATTTATAACTCCAAATTGAGCGCATAAATACTCGTTGGAAAGGTAAAACAAAGTTCTACAAGATCCATAAATTGATCCCCATTAATTCTTCACGAAAAAAACCCTAAAAACGGCTAGAACTTCCGCTGTTCGTCCACCACGTAAAATTCTGGACAGCCCCCCTCTATCTAATCGCAAACGCAACATCTAATCAATTGAATCGCAGCGCAAATGAACAAGGGATGAACACAAAAATCACCTTATGTTCTCCCCCTTTTATTCCTCCCTTCTTCCCTCCACCAAAACGGTTGGAGATTCGCACCACGAGACGATGATCCGAGCGGCAAGGATTGGCACCGTGGGAGGAGGGGATTGAGGGGGGGGGCTAGGGTTTGGTGGCTGCAAAAATTGAGAGAGGAGGAGATGGGCAGGGGGCGGCCAAGGGGACGAGGAGAAGTGGGGGGCGGCTGCACATGGGGGGGAGGGGTTAGGAGAGAGGCGGCTAGGGTTTGGGAGGGTTAATGGGCCGAAACACCTATTGCGGCCCAACTAACCCACGCGACAGCTCCCGACCGCAACGCAAGCGTCAAAACAAATAAATTCTACTGCCCTAGTTGTGAATGTTTTCCACAAAATTCCAAATCCCCAAAACAACAACCGGATGAGGAAAAAAACAAAAAGAACAACCCTCAACTTCTCTTCTTTGCAAACCGGGTATCACAGGCTCTGATCGCCACTTTGGAGTCTTCTAAAGGATGAAAAATAGACTCATTTTGAGATGTCGGTTAGCACTGACGACGCGAAAATAAATGCAGTGCTTAGTTTGCTGGCCGGGGAATCGTCTGACTCAACACATGCCGAGCCAATGGCTGTCACAGATGGGCAAGAACTTAGTGAAGTGGTGAAGGCCTGGAAACCCAAAGGCGTCCGCCCAAAGCGTTCACGACGAGTGGGTCGGTCGACTACACCTGTTGTGGAAAAAAGGAAGAAGAGGCGACTTTGGTGACTATCATGCTTGGACCAGGGCGCAGGTCCCTCTGCTCCGGCTCCAGATGAAATGCCAGCAGAGGCCCTTCCTGAGGTTAATTCCAAGGGTTGTGATCACGCACAAGCTGCTGTTTTCATGTTTGATGAGGACGAAGAGGAGGAAGAAGAAGTCCCGCTGATCCAAAAGAACAGCAGGTATTATAGAGGTAGTGAGGGGGTAGTGACATCCCTTCTCCAGCTCTGTCGGCTCTTGTCAGTCTTCAGGGACTTTCCATATTAGATTTTGAACAAGCACTAGAGGAAGTCGTCCCCGAAGATATGCTGTCAGAGCCAACTGCTGGTGATGCCCCGGCTGTCTGTTCAGAGGTCCCAAATGGTGAGCTTTCCTTGCTTGACTCCGCTGGGCAAGAGGTAACCCGAGCGGTGTCTTGCTCATCGTCTACTTTAGAGGGAAGTCTTCAATGCCGAGACGCTGGTCTGAGTCATCCGACTCCCATGGAGGTGACTGAGGAGCCTTCAGCTTTAGAGGTGGCTACTGCAGAAGACCCAGCCCCCGAGGGTCTTGCCGGGGTGATCCGGCCGTGGTGGGTAGCGCAAACTGCAACCCAGCCCCCGAGGGTGTTGAGGTGGGCTCTCCTTCCCACACCTCTATGGACGTCCATGTCGGGTCATCCCCACCTCGGTACGATGGGGCAACGACGGTGCATGCTTCCATGGCTTTAAATGAACAAGTCGCCTTAGAGGTCGGCGAGCTAGATGCAAGAAGTCTGCTATCTGCTGGCGGGGCTGAGATTGGCCCTGATAATGCCCTTCAAATTATTCCTACTGATCATTCCCCATCAAGCCATGACATAGATCCACCCTCCTTAGGTCTGCCATCGTTCCTCTCCAATCTTCAGGTGAGTCAACCTCTTGCCTTTTATTGCTCATATTAGTGAATTATCTTTCTTCTGCTCATTTGTCTTATCATCACAGGCTTTGGTTGATGGAATGTCTGCCCAGCTGAGGTCATGCGGTGCCACTGTTCCAGAAGAAGCTCTGTCTCTAATGCAGTGGAATCCATTGCTGCTTCAGAAACAGATTGCTGACTTGAAGGTGTCGAACACTGGTTAGTAACCTTACAGCCTCCTTAGTTGTTTTTATTGATCTTCCTGTTCTTAGTCATGCATCCCATTGTAGCTGCATCGTCGGATATGGTCCAGCGATGCTTTGATCTTGAGGAAAAGTATTCTCGAAGTTGGGCCGAGTTGATCCAGCAGTGCTCTAACTTCGAGGAGAAATATTCTAAAAGCTAAACCGACTTGGCCCAAACCTCTGCTTCAATGGACGACGCGCGTTCTTTGATTTCTTCCCTCAATTCCCAACTTGACTCTGAAAGGACAGCGCATGAGGTAAACTTCCTTGGCTGACTTTGTCAAGCTTATTGTTGTCTGGATGTTGAATGTTGCTTCTTGCTTGTAGGAGGAAAAATGAGCACTCGCGGCCTCTCGTGCCAATCTGGACAAGTTATACTGTGACGCCAGTAACTCCTTGACAATTTTGGAAAGGAGCCACCGCTTCACCATGTCAGACCTAGACCATCATTGTCATGAGCTGCAGGTATCCCAAGATGAGGTTTTGCGACTTAGACAGTTGGTGTCGACCAAGGACTCTTTCATCAAGGATCTGCGTGTCTCCAAGAAACTCGTTGCATAGGAGCTAGAGGCCGCTCGACTGGCTACCAAAGCTTCAGAGGACAACTATGCTATCTTGAAGATTCAGCGTGACAAGGCTATGGATAAAGCCATTCGCGCTGGACGTATCTTGATGAGGAGGCCCGACGTCGTGGTGCCTGACGATATTGTCACTGATATTAAGGCTGCGCTCGATGCCCCGAGTCGTCCTTCCTTTTCTGTTGCTCCTGTGAAAGACACTACTAGCAAAGATATTTCGATGCAATGATGTCATGCAGAACATCCGATGTAATATGAAATCTATGTGTATGTTATAGTTATGTTAGAACTCGAATATTTTGCAAACGGGCGCCAGAATATGCCCTTGGTGCCAGCAAGTAAAACGTTCCTTTTTCTCTGAAGGGTTGACTATTTTGCTTTTAGGGTACAACGATCACCCTGAACAGTTGTGAAAACAAGTGCACAATGCCGGTTTTGAGTATATTACCGATTCAGGCCGATCGCCTGGTCATTAGGGCATAGTGGTCGCCGTATAGTAAGCGGATGCGAATATACCGCACCAACTTAAGTTATCACCGACTTAAGCCGGTTGTTCTGTTAGTAGGGCATAGTGGTCACCCTGAGTCAAGTAAGCGTGAGCATGTTGCACCATCTTAAGCCATCGCTGGCCTAAGCCGATTGCTCCGTTAGTAGGGTATAGTGGTCACCCTGAGTCAAGTAAGCGCAAGCATGTTGCACCGACTTAAGCCATCGTTGGCTTAACCCGATTGCTCCGTTAGTAGGGTATAGTGGTCACCCTGAGTCAAGTAAGTGCGAGCATGTTACACCGACTTAAGCCATCGTTGGCTTAAGCCGATTGCTCTGTTAGTAGGGTATAGTGGTCACCCTGAGTCAAGTAAGCACGAGCATGATGCACCGACTTAAGCCATCGCTGGCTTAAGCGGATTGCTCCGTTAGTAGGGTATAGTGTCACCCTGAGTCGAGTAAGCGTGCTGACTTCAAGCCCAGTCAAGTCGAGGTCAGCTGAGAGTCAAGAATCTGAATGCCTTTGAAAACGAAAACTTTATTGATGATGAAGTCCCCTAATTACAGAGTACATTGTTTCTTTGGGAATCTTTAAGGCCTTGCTAAGGATAGAATTTTTTTTGAGATGTTCTATGTTCCACGAATTCCCTACTTCCATGCCATCCATTTGAGTGAGCAGGTATGACCCTGGCCGAGTGACTTCTGATATAATGAATGGCCCTTCCCAAAGCGGTGACAACTTGTGCCGTCCTTCCCCCGTTAGAATTCGGAGGAGGACCAAGTCTCCTACTACGAAATATCGGTGCCGCACGGCTTTATCATGGTAGCGCCTCAAGGTCTGCTGGTATCTGGCCGACTGAATTACTGTGTTCAATCGCTCTTCTTCTAGCACATCAATATCCTCTAGCCTGGTAGCTTCTGCTTCAGCTATGTTTTCGAAGACCAACCTCGGTGCTCTGAACATGTGGTCAGCGGGTAGCACTGTTTCTGAACCATAAACCATGAAGAACGAAGTATTTCCATGCATAGCTCGACTAGGTTGAGTTCTCAAGCTCCAAACCACATATTGCAGCTCTCTGATCCACTTTCCTGCAAGCTTTTCATTTTTGTCGAACACTTTCTTCCTGAGTGCCTCCAGTATCATCCCATTGACCCTTTCCACCTGGCCATTGGCTCTTGGATGCGCTACTGATGCGTACTTGATCTGGATACTCCGTTGCTCACAGAAATCGAAGAATTCAGACCTAGTGAAGTTGGATCCCAGGTCTGTTATGATGCTATTTGGTATCCCAAACCTGAATATTATGTCTTATATGAACTCCACTGCCTTGGCTGCAGTTAAAGAAGCGATGGACTTGTATTCTATCCATTTGGTGAATTTGTCAATGGCAACCAGCACATGAGTATAGCCTCCCTGAGCCTTCTTGAAGGGTCCGATCATGTCCAGCCCCCAGCACGCAAATGGCCATGTTACGGGGATGGTCTGCAACTGTTGTGCTGGTAAATGTTGTTGTTTTGACAAGAATTGACAAGCTTCACATCTCTGGACTAACTCGGTGGTGTCATTCTTCGCTGTTGGCTAGTAGAAACCAAATCTGAAAACTTTCCCAACTAGAGTTCTGGATGCAGCATGTACTCCGCATTGCCCAGCATGGATTTCCTCCAATAGTCGAGTGAATGCATTTCATGAGGACTCCTGTCGCACCTCTTCTGTACAGCGTGTCCCCTATGACGGTGTAGTGGGCTGATTGTCTTGCAATGCGTTCTGCTGCTACTTTATCATCCGATTCTTCTTCATTCTTTATATACCTGATGATGGGCTCCCTCTAGTCATTGGGGTCCGACTCAGGTTGGCTCAGGGTGTTGCATTCTTCTGCCTGATCTAAGAGAATACTCGGGCATGATACTTCTTGGACAAAGATCCCAGGTGGGACCTAGGCCCGACCGGATCCCAGCTTTGACAACGCGTCTGCCGCTGCGTTGCGCTCTCGTTCCACGTGATGGAACTCCAAACCTTCAAATTTATCCTCGAGCTTTCGGACGGCTGCACAATATTTGCCCATAGAAGCAGCCGAGCAATCCCAGTCTTTATTTATCTGATTTATGACCACTAGTGAATCTCCGTACACCATCAACTTCTTAATGCTCAGTGACACGACAATGTTTAACCCATGGATCAGTGCCTCATATTCTGCCGCATTATTTGATGCTAGAAATAATAGCTGGAGTGCATGTTTGAGTTGTTCTCCTCCAGGAGCAATGAAGAGGATTCCTGCTCCTGCTCCCTGCAACTTCAGCGAGCCGTCAAAGTACATTTTCCACACTTCGATAGCCTTCGGGTTGTCTAGGACCTGATGTTCGGTCCACTCTGGTACAAAGTCAACCAGTACTTGAGTCTTTATTGCAGTGCGATGCCGGAACTCTATGTCATGGGCTCCCAGCTCGCATGCCCACTTGGCTATTCTTCCGATGGCTTCTTTGTTGCGGAGAATATCCCCAATGGGAAATCCTGTGACTACTATGACTTTGTGGTCGTCAAAGTAGTGACGGAGCTTCCGAGCGGTTAGAAGTACCACGTATAACAGTTTCTGGACCTGGAGATACTTCATCTTTGAGGGCCCGAGAACTTCGCTGATAAAGTAGACCGGATGTTGCACTGGATATGTGTGTCCTTCCTCCATCCGCTTGACTACTAACGCGGTGCTTACCACGTGAGTCGTGCAGGAGATGTATATCAGTAGATCTTCTGCCGGCTGATTCGACGTGGCTCGGCGTGGTGGCTTGAGTACTGGTGGCATGGTCAGGAACTTTTTTAGTGACTCTAGAGCCTCTTGCGCTTCTACGGTCCACTGAAATTTGTCCACCTTCTTGAGCAACTTGTAGAACAGTATGCCCTATCGCCCAGCCTTGATATGAACCTGCTAAGGGCTGCCATGCATCCAGTAAGCCTCTGCACCTTTTTCTGTGATTGTGGCGCTTCCATTCTCATGATAGCCTCGATCTTTTCTGGGTTGGCTTCAATTCCTCAGTGGCTGACGATGAATCCTAGTAATTTTTCTGCCGGTACTCCAAAGACACATTTCTCTAGATTGAGCTTCCATCGATATCGCCTCAAGCCGTTAAAGACCAGCTGCAAATCTTCAATGAAGTTTTTTGAGTTTTCTGTCTTTATTACCACATCATCAACATAAGCTTCTACCCGCTTGCCCCAGTGATGGTTAAGCAGGTTTGAATAGCTCTCTGGTAGGTCGCTCCCGCGTTCTTGAGGCTGAACGGCATGGAGGTATACCAGAAAGCTCCGAACGAGGTGATGAATGCAGTCTTTTCTTCATCCTCCTTTGCCAAGCTGATTTGATGGTATCTAGAATAGCAGTCTAGGAAGGACAACATAGAACATCCAGCAGTCGAATCAACCACATGATCTATTCTAGGGAGCCCGAAGGGATCCTTCGGACAGTGTTTGTTGAGATCAGTATAGTTGACGCACATGCGCCAATCCACTTTATTTTTTTTGAGCACAAGAACAGGATTTGCTAGCCACTCAGGATGCATTACTTCTCTAATGAATCTAGCTGCCACTAAGCAAGCTAACTCGGCGCGAATAGCTTCTCTTTTGTCAGGCGTGAATTCTCTTTTGTCAGGCGTGAAACGATGTAGTTTCTATCGAATCGGCCTTGCTTGAGGATAGATCTTTAGTTTCTGCTTGGCCAGTTCTCTTGGGACTCCCGGCATGTTCATAGGTTGCCATGCAAACACATCTCGGTTATCTTGGAGGAACCGGACGAGCGCGCTTTCCTATTTGTCGTCGAGGCTGGAGCTGATGATGGCAGTCTTGCGTTCATCAGCGAACCCTAAGTTGATCCTCTTTGTCTCCTCGGTCGGCCGCATGGAGGTCATGGCTTGAGTTTCATTCGCGGGTATCGCGAGATTTTCTTCAGGCTTTGTGTTCACCTGTGCGGAGGAAGTCGTTGGTGGTTTAGTGGTGAGGGCCACCTGAATAGCTCCTCGAAAACACTCCGCGGCGCCTTGGAAGTCAGCACGCATAGTAATGATTCCTTGAGGCCCTAGCATCTTCAATATCATGTATGAATAGTGTGGAATGGCCATGAATTTTGCCAATCCTGGCCTGCCGATGATGGCGTTGTATCTGTAGTCAAAACTCGCCACCTCAAACCTCAGGAACTCGGTTCTGTAGTTTTCTAGAGTTCCAAAGGTAACGGGCATGTAGATGTGCCCGAGAGGGTACTCTCCTTCAGTCGGCACAATGCCGAAGAAAGGGGTGTCTGACTCGGTGAGGTCTTTGAGTGCAACCCCAAGCCCAGGAGCGTCTGGGGGAAGGTAACATTGATGCTGCTTCCCCCATCCATCAGTACCTTATTTACCCTGCTATCTCGGATCACCGGATCGACGAGGAGCGGGTACTTGCCTGGATGGTCGAAGTTGAGACATTGATCCGCTCGGCTAAAGGTGATCGGGAATTCCGACCACCGGTAGGGAACCGGGGTGCTGGTGGTTGCCACCAGTACCTGTCGATCATTGAGCTTCTGCTGCCTTCTGTTCTCCTGCGACCCGTGTCCTCTAAAGATGACGTTGACCTCCCCGTCAACATGCAGGAATGCTCCGCCCCCTCCCCTTTCCTATTGCTGAGGCTGCCTGGGCTCGCCAGGCCCTCCTCGTGGTGGGGGAGGTGGTAGAGGCTAGAATGGTTGGCCATTCTCGACGGAATGCTTGAAGTCTCTGCAGTTCCGCAGGTTGTGACGCATATCCTTGTGGTACGGACACTGGGCATCGAGGATGTCGTCCAGTGTTTGCTCGCCTCCGCGGGGTGCCCCTCGGGCACGAGAGACGGGTGGTCCAGTGGCGTGGACCTCTTCACGTGGCTTCTTCTCCCAACGCTTATCGGGCTACTGGTTCGTGTCACGCCGTGGTGCGGGTGGCACAGGTTTTGCTCCCCCAATGAGGTCCTAAGCCCGTTCGTCAGCGATGATGTAGAGGTCCGCTTTTCAAAACAGCTGCTCAGAGGTGATCGATGCCATCTGCAGTACGGCTCGGACGAAGGCCGAGTCATTAGATCCCTGGTAGAAGTCTTCAATCACCGCTGCCTCGGTGACTTCGGGGATACGGTTTCTCATGGTCTGGAATCTCTTGAGGTACGATCGAAGTGTTTCCTCACCCCGGCGCCTGATGAATTTGAGGTCCCATGGCTGCGTCGGTTTGTCGGAGAGGGACTGAAAGTTGGCGATGAAGCACCGACTGAAGTCGTTCTAGTCGTCGATACAATGTCGTTGAAGGTGTCGCAGCAACTGTAATGCATCCTGTCCGAGAACGATGGGCAAGTACGCTGTCATCATGTCTTCAGTTGCCCTAGCGGCCTGGGTGGCGGTCGTATAGACGGCCAACCAACATCCTAGGTCCTACTTAGGCTCACACTTGTCGACGTTGGAGACCTTGAAGTTTGGGGGCCACTGAATGACCCTAAGACACGGAGTAAGTGCGGATACTCCACATGTGTCCTCTTGTTGACGTTCATGGCACTGGTCCTGGGGAGGAGAGTCACTGTTGTTCCATCTCAATCGTCCCCGGGTCGGACCACAAGTTGAAACTGCTACCGATTCCACTCGGGTGGTGTGACTTCGGGCTGGGATGCCATGGTCCCGATCGTATTCCTCCTGGCACCTTATTTTGTTTTCGTGTCGTCGTTCGCACGAAGCATTGATGGAACTCCGCACATCTCGCCGACTATTGATGGCGTGCTGTAGGTCGCTCGGGGGATGAGCGAGAGGTAGAAGATGATTAGCTGCCCAAGTGAGCAGCCGCCGATATCCTTCAGCGTCTAGAGTCTAGGGGAGGCCATCAGCTATCCGAGCCAATACTCCTCTGACTTCACTCAGCGTGTTCATAGCACGAGCAAAGTCAAGGTTCAGGTTCTGGGTGAAGAGAAGGTTCTCCCGAAGTAACCTCGCATCCTGCTCTGCTTGTTCTCGATCTCGGTCTTGAGCTTGCCGGTGGTCACGTCGGCAAGAATTCCTTCTTTCTCGGACGACTTGTTCATCAGGAGTTTCTCCAACCTCCGAGGCTTCATCCCGGGATACGGGCTGCGCTAGGTCTTTCTCCCCAGCCTCGTGATGTCGCTGAATATTTCGGCGTCTGTTTCTCCATCGCCGGGCTTCTCGCTGGGGTGGTTCTTCCCCTGGCATGGTTGGCTCGTTGTTGGAGATGGGAGATGACTCCAATCTCTCCCCGATGAAGAGGACGTCGGGTAGAAAGGAGTTGCTGCAGTGATGAATTCTTTTTCGTCCTTCTTTAAGGGCAAAGGTGTCGGGAGGATAACTTGACGGGCCTCCATCCCGCTTGCTTCTTTCTTTCTTGTAATCCGTGTCCACTCCTTTGTGGACGAAGTGGACAGCGGGGTTTTTTGGGCGAGTGAATTCCCGACTCTTGACTTGTAGAGGGTAGTTTTCGCCTAGGGCGCAGGAGGTTGCGCTATCTGCTGCCTTGTTCCGGCTTTCTCGGAGATTTCCGAGGAAAGCTTTTTCTCTAGTGGATCCGCTATGCGGTGCAGAATTTCTTCTTCATCTGCTACGTACGAGATGGTCCCGAAGCAGAACACGAATCCAGGGCGGAGAGTGATCTTGCACTGAGAAGTGACAGCCATTGAGTTAGCTTGGATCAACGACACACCTCCTACCTGGCGCGCCAGCTGTCGGTGTTTGGAGCCCGACCGCACACCCGGGGTTACCCCTTGTGGTGCTTTTGGGTAGGACGGTGCTGTTGACTACTTGACTGTAACTCAATGGTTCGTGCGAGACGCACGAGAGACGATGAGCAATCTTTCTATAGGTTCGGGCCGCTTGGAGACGCGTAACACCCTACTTCCTGGCGTGGATCTTTATGTGGTGGGTTACAAAGGAAATCTCCAGTATGGAGGAAACTAATGAACTACATAGATGGTTACTGAGTGACTTGGAAATGATGGGGTACCCCCTGGGCCTTATATACTCGGTCGTGGGGCATTACATGTGTGTATGATGATGATGTATCCCTAAGTAATAGTGAACTAACTAAACTTATCTTCCCATAATCTTGTCGACTTATCCTTATTTGGTTCCGACGTACAAGGGTGCTGCACAGGAAAATCGGATCGGTGCTGTGGATAACGCTTAAATCCAATGAGTCGCTTGGGCCCGAGCCTACTCATTCCCCGCATCGGCCTATTCTGCCAGCAGTTCTTCCATGGCCCACGAGGGGGCGGCCTTGCGAGACAACAGACCCGAAGCCTTTCGTGAGGCCTTTTTGCCTTCTAGTGGACCCAGGGGATATCTGTCCCCCACACACAGGGCTTTAGGCAAGCAGGCGAGCGAACACTTCACGGTTCTCACCTCCGCAGCGATAGTGGCACTAGCCTTAATCAACGCCAGGGACATGGGATCCTTCCCACTCCCGACCAGCTTGTACTCCCTACGGCAAGCACTTAGGTGCAAGAAATAAAAGTCTCATCCCCCTCTGTTGGAAGTAGGGCCTTCTCTAGCTCGAACCATGATAAAAGACTTGTGTCACCTTGCATCACCCATCTAGGCCAGGGCACGCAACATCATTTCACTAGTCTGTAGGATCCTTGGGTCAAAACACCGACAGTTGGCACGCCAGGTAGGGGCTAGCTGCATGCAGAAACCACATTCCCATCAAGGCTCTAGATGGCCGACCTCCAGCACCCTTTGCCGCTTGGCACGGTGATCTGGATCGAGAGTCTTAAGTTCATGTTGGTTGGCATCGAGTACGACATCGTGCTCCTCCCACCTAGGCACCTGGATGACACTCAAGAGCAACTAGACTTCTGCCCCCATCCTCCTTGCCTCAAGAGACGGAGACGGAATAACCGCAACCACATCGTGGCTAGCGCCCCACGCCCAGTCGACGCTCTTGAGCTGGCCGATGATGCAGACTCCCTAGCGAGGTACTTGACGAGCATTAGCCTCACACTCGGAGCATCAGCATCAACACACGTCGCCCCAGCACTGACTCTACTGGCTCCTCCTCCTATAGCATGGGGAGTGCCGGCTCCAACAACTCCTCGTGCCATGGGTCGAGTCATGCCAGCTTTGCCGGCACCCCCACCTACGGGTTCGGATGTGCCATCTTCATCAAGTCAGGAGGTGTCGGCTCCGTCATTTGCTAGGGGAGAACCATTGGTGTTCAACCCCATCCCTTTCAAGCATGCTTCGACACAAGCGCCTTCACTAGCATGTATGCTGATCTCCCCTTCCCGTTGGGGTGCCTTGATTCTGAGGAGGAAGATGGTTCGGGCCCTGACCTAGATTTCTCTAGACTTCATGACCTTGGGGCCATGCTGCTGTCCTGTTCGCATGCGATGACCTCCTCTCAATGGCTTCAACGATTACAACTCTGCTGAGGGATACAACCCAACTCGGAGTGTGTAACACCCCTGGTGTTTCGAGATCTAAAACTAGAGCATGGCATCATATTCATTGACATGTCATTATGTTTGTTACACCTAGAATGCATCCACTAGGTTAAAACTTCAAAACAAGTGTGATGTGATGTCTTGAAGTGCTGCTTAACCCTAGAGTAGGATACTTAACCAGGGGTTTGGGGTATATGGGTGAATGTGAGGCCAAATTGAGTATTACCTCAAAATTTATTGGAAATGTTTATAAGGGACTAAAATTGACGGATTTGAGTGGCACACAAACCCTAGAGTACTCAAAATCCTAAAGAGAACCCTGGAAACCCTAATTTGTGCCCTATATGGTGATTTCAATTTCTGCACATTTTTGGACCAAAGTGCATATATCAAAGTGGTAGGGTATAAAAAACCAAGCAACTTTTACATTGGTGGATTTTCAAGTAATGTGGAACAAATTGGAGTAAATTGCAAAAAGCCCCAATAGCACCCATGTGGTTAACTCTGAAATCAGTGTGATTGGGTTAACTTTGGGACTTTGTATTTCTTAATCCATGAAGGTTTTGCCCTAGGTCAATACAGCAAATTTGTAGATCTAATATAGGGGTACAAGTTTGATTAAGTGATTAAGCATTGGTGCTGTACAGAAATTGGAGAAAAATAGGCATGAAGTCGGACTGTCAGTCAACTTTTAGACTGAATCTAGACCATCAGTGAAATCAGATGAACTTTGAGATCTATTTGTGGGGGATTTAGTGGATGTTTGAGCAAGGTCTTTGTAACAAAGTTGTAGCTGGTACATTGGACAACAACTTTGATACAGGCAGGTGAGTGAGTTGCCACCCAAAAATTTGAGAACAAGGCGCTGCAAGTCGCTCTGTCAGAATGACTGATGAGGAACGCGATGGTACAGTATCTGCAAAAGATCACAGGTGTAGTGAATGTGCCGCTGGTGAACTCCGCGCCGCGATCCTCGTTGGCGTTGCAATTCGTGCGCCCTAGCGTGCAGATAACGGTCGATGGTGAAAAGATCTTGCGCAAGGATGAATTCGGGGCACCGTTCTGCCCTATCGTCGTACCCCACTTGCGGCAGCGACGTGGCTGAGCAACCGCCACCGTCGTGCCGCCATTTATCGCGGTTATGACACACCTTCGGTCGATTCACCTTGTTGTTGCAAGCCATGAAGACTCAGCAGTGACCTCGTAGACCATAAACCAGTGAGCGCCACGTTAACAACTCTGGTGACTCTTCCCCTTTCTCACCACGAGCACTTCCCCGTCCAAATTCGCCCTCCTCGCAACTGTCCTCTATAAATTGATGCCTCGGCTTGTTCTTTCTACTTGTTACGAACCCAGTGAACCACTCCTCACGCTCGATCGTCCACCGTAGTGCCCTAATTCGGGTTTTTCCCCAAATCCGTTCTTCGCACCACCGTGAGCACCCTCCTCTGTTGACCAACCGTCCTGTCCCTCCACCCACCTTCCTAGCTGTCGTTCTTGAGCCCTGGTATGTTGCTAAAGCTTACCATGCTCCCAATTTATATGTTATTGCACTATGCTATCAGGAACATGTTGGGAAAGTCTCAAGCTCCGCGGGTGTACGTGGACCGAGCTCTAGAATGGCGTTCGGACCAAATTGGTGATTCCTAGTGGAGCGCCAAGGATAGAATTAGGAATAGACCGTATTAGAGCACTGATTGTTAGGTATTGCGGTCGATACAAGTTCGCTAGAGTGCCCATGCCGCCATCCATGGTGGGGGACCCGATCTTGTGAAGAAGAGAAAAGGGAGAGGCCTCGGTGCACATGTCAAAGACACAGATGAATAGGGAATAGGATTCTTTAATGGTTTTTCGAATAGTCGGGGTCCTCTGTGCAATTTGGCCAGCGCGGGCGCGCGCGGGCGCGTTTTGCCTGGTCGTGGGCCGGATCGGGCTAGTTTCAGCCTAGTACTATTCATTCTTTTCCTTTTTCCTTTTTCTGCTGTAACACCCTAGGTGTTACTTAGAGTTTTCCACTCAAGGCCACACAAGTAAACTTATCATCACATGTGGTTTAGTTTGAGCAAAGTACCCCAAACTTAGAGCTCAAAATCCTAAGTAAGTGCACCCCATCTTAGAAGTCATACCTTGGTTTGTCATGCACCTATTAGGGGAGAATTGCCCAAACCCTAATTCAAACCCCTTTGGACAAGTGGAGCACTAGAGGTGAGTATGATCAAAAGGCTATGAAAACCCCATGATCATGTCTTGGGCCAATTATAAAAGTTGTAGTACACTTGATACCCTACAAATAATAGTAAGAAAGTGACCCCAAAAAGATTTTAGAAAAACCCCAAAAGGTTCACAAAAGGGTTGAGCACAAAAGAAAAATCAGAATTTCTCTAAGTCCAAAACCAACCCTTTTTCAAAGATCAAACATGTTCACCCTTATTCAAACTTCAAAACCATTTGACCCAATTGACAAAGTGGCGCCAAAATACCTCTAGAATACCCTGGAAAAGTTTGAACCCAACCCTAGGTTGTTTGACACGACTTGGCACCAGTTTTCTCTCGGTTTGGACAGCTAGGACAGAGACAACTTCCCACCCCCATATCTCTCAAACCAGACCATATCTACCCTCGTTACTCACATGAACTAGATAGCTCTAGATGCAGAGAAGAGATCCCTCACAGGTCTAAGGGCAAGATTCGCACGTTTTGGCCACTCAATAGAGGGAAGAACAAGGGCAGAAGCAAAGAGCCACGTGTTTGACGCGCTCTGAGCTCGCCAGAGCACGCCCGACGCGCGCCCCCGCGTGCCCCGCGTCGCGCCAAAGCCGAGCCGGCGCCGCTGCTCGCGCCCGCGCCTATAAAACCCCCAGGGACTTCGACCGTACTCCTCCGCGCCCGCTCGACCTCACCAGAGCACCAGATCACCGGCATTGCCCCGTGCACGGCGTGCCCGCGGCCACCCGATCCCCCGCCACAGCAGATCGGACAACAGAGCCACTCCCAGCCGTGTTCGACCGTCGGAATAGACCATGCATGCCTCGGTGAAGCTCCTCGAGCAAGGAATCGAACTTTGCCTCGCCGGAGAAGCCAGTCCACGGTCGCCGGACTTCACCCGACCGCCGGTGAACATAGACCGAGCTCCACGGTGAGTTGTTCTTCAATTCCTTGCACGTGTCGACTCATCAACACCCCGTGAAGCTTGCTGTGCCCTTGGATTGACCTATGTCGCCGTGGTTATGCCGGAGCACTCGTCGCCGATGAGTTCACCCGCCTGCGCACGTGGACCGGTCGATTCCGGCCACCACCGCCGTCGAGCCGTACCTCGCTGTGACCGCCAGAACCTCCCGAAGCCAACCCCGCCCCTCGCCGAACCTCTCTCGCCGCCGGTAAGCCGCGCTGTCCTTTTCCTTTCCGCGGTTACTGTTTACATAAGGGGAGGGACCGCGGGGAAGAAGAAGAAAAGGGCAGGGGGTTTTGGGCGCTGTCAGTGACTCAAAGGAATAGTGGCGCAGGGGTACAACTGAAAGGATTAGATTAGAAAGAACCCAGGGTCTTCGGTGCAAAGTGGTTTTCCAGGAAAACTTTTTAATAATCTGATTTAAATCCAAATAGAACTTGAAAAATTCATAACTTCAGTTTGGTTTACCCAAATCGAGTCAAACCAATTTTGCCAGATCCTAAACGAGGTAAACTACTTAGGAAAAATATAAAACCACTAAGTGTTACAGAAAACTTTAAAGTTTTGAATTAAAGGATTAACTGGTCAAAAGCTAAAAGAAATAAGGAAAAATGGCTACACTATTAGACTGGGATTCAGAAAATTTAGAGAAGTACTTAATCACTTCCTAACCTGTTTAAAAATAATAAACCCCTCTGTACACCCCATTAGGGTAGAGTTTGCCATTTAAATCCCTTTTTGCTTAAAGTTAGAGAAAATAAAAAGGGTAGTTTAAATAAAGAACCAGGGAGCACCCACATTTTTGTTAGCTTTCTTATTCAGTGTAGTTCACTAGAAAATTTTATTATACCCTTGTTTAGTACAGAAGAAATGAAATACCTTTTATTTCAAGAAAACCAACAAAACCCCTTGACTCTCTACTAAAGCACTTAAGGGGCATTCCAGGTCTTGATCCATTATGCTTAGGTAAGAACCTCAAACCTAAATTGATAAGCCTTAAACCCTAACAGCCTCTTATAACCAGGAAACCCTAAGTTATCCATTAACTTAATTTCTTCACCTAACATGATGATTTCTAAATTCTGCATAATCATAGCATACATGTTCTTACTCATTGCATTCGATAGATTGCAATCTAGCTGACGGAGAGTACATCCTCGTGCTAGAGCATGGAGTTGCTCAGGAGGTAGCCCCGGATCCAGCACCAGAGCCTGCCCCAGAGGATCTGCCTGCCCCAGCCTTGTAAGGCAAGCCCCGGTTTTATGCATAACCGTTATATATGCTATTTTACTACACTTAATGTTTGTAGGCTTGTACTGTGCACTTAAGTGTAGGAGTTGACTAAAACCCTAGTTGCATAAACTCAGGATTCCTTTTGAGATGGATACTAGTATGCTAGGTCGAGTAGCTGCTTTACTAATTAGGGATCTCGGTAGAAGTCGAATGATTTTTCTAGCACTCGCGCGAGGTCAGGAAATTGGTTGTATCCACTTTCATATCATACTGATGTTGGTTTGTGGACACGGATCCATGGGGGATGCGTGGTCTACGAGGAAAAAATTGAATAAGGATTAACGTGCGGATACCTGTGTCAAGCGTTTGAACGTACTAAGCACATGCCGAGAAATATGGTAAATCGGTAAGCCTAGTACCTGAGTGAACCTGCCCACAGATTGCCCTCCTCACGCGACCTGAGACGTGGTCTCCCATTCCAGTTATGGTGGGTACAAGTGCGGTCACTGCACGACGGCAGTCAGGGTCAGTGAGGCATTATTCGCCAAGGCGGTGAGCCCCTTTCTGTTGCCAGGGAATCGATGGGGACGGTTGACGTGTGTGGGGACGGAGTGCCTCGCCACGTCGTGTGTTTAGGTTTACCTTGCAAGGATAAAAACTCGATTCGAATCGTCTGCTTCTCGCAGCTAATGAGACTGCTTGATCCATTGTACTGCATTGAGTAAAAAGTGGAAATGTGATGAATTGGCAAAAGTTGTTGATTGCTAAATGTTTGATACCATGTATGATTAGATAGGTATACATTTAGTCTTAAGAGAGTCACACTAAAACTTGACAAAGCTAAAACTCGATTTATAGACTCAGCTAGTGCTTTTTGGCAACTAAACCCCTCAGCCAAACAGCTGCATGTCTAGAGGTAGAGGAGTAGACTCCTCACACCGGGTAAGTCTAGCTTAGTATTAGTATACTCAGCCTTGCTTGTGGCAAAATTTTTACAGGTTCCCTAGAGGACATGGTTGCTGGAGTGACTTGGCCGTCCACCTTGCCACCGGGTTGGATAGTCGAGTGGGACCCTGCCTCGGCAGAGGAGGAGTGATGGGACAGGCTTCCCCATCTTTCTGTTTATTTAACGTTATTTTTATTCCACTGCACTTCGAACAATGATAACTATTTTTGCTAAAACTCCGATGATGATGTAATAAGTTTTATGCTTTATTGTATTTGCTCTGTGACTCACCATCGAGTGAGACTGTGGTACTTGATCCTGTCAGTGGCCTCGTCGGACTAGATCCGAGGGATTGACGAGTTATTCCCATTTAAGTGTGGTCTAGCCTCTAAGGCGGGACTTAGGCACTTAAGTTGGAATAATTCGGGCGGTTCCGCCACAGCTGGTATCGGAGCTCGTACCACCACAGAGGAATCAATAAACTATAAATACCATCCTTTTCCAAAGTAAAACTTGGTAGAAACAACTGTCGGATAGATCGTAGGACGAACAGGATAGACCTAGGACTTGAAGCCTTAGGATGATAGAGGGGTAGCTAGGTGGCTAATTGAGTAAGCCCTACAGGCTACTATAAGGGATGGGAGTTCCTTCCTATTCCCTCTAAGTTGATGTGAGGTCGTTTAGGACGAGCATGCATGCATCCTTAATTAAACTATTTAATAATTGGGTAAGAACTTTAATACATAATGATGACAAATTAAGTACCCAGTACCATTGTCGTAGTTATAGAGAGGCTGAGTTGTGATCCCTTTTAATTTTATAATTCTTTTTCTTTTACTTACGCTTAACCGTACACATATGACTTCTCACGGATCCTCGGACGAAGGCAATGCACAGTCCCACACTGATGGGCTAGCACGAGAGGGCTTCCCCCGTATTTTATGGGAGGTACTTCAAGGAGCTGGTTACGCGACACCTCCCCAGTACGCGGTGCGGCTGTTCGAGAAGCACCGAGTGCCCCGCTGTAGGGTGAGGATGACCCTGGAACCTCATCCCCTGCAGCCAGGCTGGCGTTCGCTGGACTCTGAGTCTTTTGGATATCGGGCTGAGGATACCATCGAGGCGATTGCTCTCCATGGGCTGACCACCTTTTGTGGATTCCACCCCTTGGAGCTGTCCACTCACCTCATTGGTTTGTTCCTTGTGGAAAAGGAGGATGACCCAATGTGGAAGGATCGAGTGGAGCATGCCAAGGATATTTGGGCTATCTACCCAGGTCAGACTGCTCACTTGATGGTGCGGTGCATGAATGCCCTGTATCGTCTGCAAGTGATGCGTGGAGAAGCAATGTCCCATCTGATGGCATTGTTGGAGGCAACCAAGATCACTTTGGACAACATAGAGGAACTTGTGGTTGATTTGTCCACTGAGATGGTGGAAAAAGATCTACAAGTGGAGCAGTTGTCAGATGAGATCCACGAGCTTGACGAGCTAGTGGGAACCAGGGAGAACACCATCGAGGTTCTCGAGGATCAGCTTATCAACACCCAGCAGCAGCTTGCGGAGGCTAACCACCACCTGGATATGCACCACCAGGAGATCCAGGACATGGAGGCCAACGAGGATGTCGACATCGAGGGAGGAGAGGAGCCTGCCTCCAGCTTGGACACTGCTGTCTCAGGGAGACCACCTTCCCCCGAGTCGAGCGTTGCCTCGTTTGCTCACTAGGTCGCCGGGATAGAGTTAGAAGTCTGTGATGGTAGAACTCCTCGAGACTAGCTTAGCTTTTACACCCTTGGGGTACTAGGCTAGTTAGAGTTGAGTCTTTTGAGTTATTGATGTAATCATGGCAAACTCTTTTGGAAATGTGGGAGATGAATGATGTCAGCTTTAATTTAAGAAGCGAGTTTATGCCATGTGGAATCTTTTATAACCATGCAAGAATTTATTGGTTTTACCCCTTTGACTCTTTCACCACAATTTAGCATTGAACCTCGGAAGCATAATATTGAGAATATCCATGATTTTTCAGATGGCAGGAAGAGCGCGTCGTGGACAGAATGAGCGCATTCCTCCACCACCGCCACCACCTCCTACTCTGCAGGAGCTGATGGCTCAGCAGAATGAGATCTTGCGACAGCTAGCTCAGCGTCAGCCACCACCTCAGCACTATGGTGGTGATCATCAGCGTCACCCCGCGGCAGCCACTTATCAGGAGTTCCTCAGTACCCAGCCACCGTTGTTCACCAGGGTAGAGGATCCCCTTGATGCTGATGTATGGCTGAGGGTAGTGGAATCCAAATTCCTGCTACTCCATGGAGTTTGTTCGGAGGTGACTAAGGTTAGGTTCGCCACCCAGCAACTTCGCGGACCCGCGCAGACATGGTGGGACCACTACCTTGCTATGCAACCAGTTGACCAAGAAGTGGATTGGAGAGAGTTCAAGGCATCTTTCAGGGGACACCATATTCCAGCAGGTATTATGGACCGCAAGCTCAATGAGTTCCTGGCACTCACTCAGGGGAACCGGACAGTGCTACAGTATGCTCAGGCCTTCAATGACCTGTGCCAGTATGCCGGATACCATGCAGACACTGACGAGAAGAAGAGGGACAGGTTCAGGAGGGGGCTCAGCACTAAGCTCCGTGACCGTCTCAACAGAGTCAGGGCCAACAGCTATAATGAATTAGTCAACATGGCCATTTCCTAGGAGGACTGTATCATAGCTCGTCAGGCAGAGAAGAAAAGGAAGACCCCTGTGGCAGGACCTTCAGCTCAGCCACAGCGCTTCAGGATCGTGTCTGACACTCAGAACAGAGGACCTCAGCAGCAGCAAGGGCGTTGGGTGATCCGACCACAGCAGCCGCAGTAGGCACCCAGTGGTACCCAGTTTCCAGTTCAGAGGAACAATCAGCCTCAGCAGCAGCAGTACCGTCAAGCCAATGACAACAGGTGTTTCACTTGTGGTAACACTAGACATTATGCTAAGAATTGCCCCAGAAACCAGCAGAGGCAAGGACCGAATGCCAACCAGAATCAAGGCAAGAGGCAGAAGGTGCAAGTGAGGCAAGGCAGACTGAACTTCACCACCATGGCTGACATTCCAGAGAGAGCACCCGTCATGACTGGTATCTTTACAGTTTTGAATTATCCTGCAATTATTCTTTTTGATTCTGGTGCATCACACAGTTTTATCAGTGCCAAATTTAGTGCCAAGTGCCAATTACCTTTTCACCACACCAATGGGGGTATTATGATTTCAACACCAGGAGGCAGGGTTGCCACCTATCAAATCAACCGGCAGGTGCCTATAAAACTTGGTAGTCTTGTGATTAGGACCACCCTTCTCATCTTAGGTTTGGATAGTGTGGACATTATATTGGGAACTGATTGGCTATCCCGGCATCAGGCAGTACTTGACATTGCAGCAAGGGCCATTGAGATTCATTCCCCTACTTATAGCGAGACTACTTTATATTTGCCTGATCAGGGATGTACCCGTTCTTGTGCATTCACCATGATAGGGTCGCCGGTTGAAAGGATCCCTGTGGTCTGTGACTACCCAGATGTCTTTCCAGACGAATTGCTAGGAATGCCACCTGACAGAGACATCGAGTTCGTGATTGAATTGCAACTCGGAACTGCACTTATATCCAAGAGACCATATAGGATGCCTCCAGTAGAGTTAGCAGAGTTGAAAAAGCAGCTGCAGGATTTGTTGGACAAGGGATTTATTCATCCAAGTACTTCACCCTGGGGATGTCCAGCCTTATTTGTGAAGAAGAAAGACGAGAGTTTGAGAATGTGTGTCGATTACCACCCTCTAAATGCGGTGACCATCAAGAACAAATACCCACTGCCCCACATTGATGTTTTGTTTGATCAGTTGGTAGGAGCCAAAGTGTTCTCCAAGATAGACCTTCGCTCGGGCTACCATCAGATCAAGATCCGTGCCAGTGACATTCCCAAGACGGCCTTCTCTACCAGATATGGGCTCTATGAATTTTTGGTGATGTCTTTTGGGCTGACCAATGCCCCGGCTTATTTCATGTACCTGATGAACTTAGTGTTCATGCCAGAGCTAGACAAATTTGTGGTGGTTTTCATTGATGACATTCTGGTGTATTCCAAGAACGAAGCCGAGCACACAAAGCATTTGCATACCGTACTTCAGAGACTGCGGGACCATCAGTTGTATGCTAAATTGTCTAAGTGTGAATTCTGGCTGAAGGAAATAAAATTTTTGGGTCACACAATTTCTCAGACTGGGATATCAGTTGATTCTGAGAAGGTACAAGAGGTAATGAATTGGAAACCTCCTACTATCGTTCGGTAAATCCGTAGTTTTCTGGGTTTGGCAGGGTATTATCGATGATTTATTCTGAATTTCTCCAGGATTGCCAAGCCAATGACTGAATTGCTAAAGAAAGGAGTCAAGTATGAATGGAGCTAGAAATGTGAAGATGCTTTTCATACACTAAGGCAGCATTTGACAACAGCACCTGTGCTAGCTCAGCCCGACAACACCAAGCCCTTTGAGGTTTATTGTGATGCTTCCGGTACTAGATTGGGATGTGTCTTAATGCAAGACAACAGAGTCATTGCTTATGCCTCTCGAGCACTCAGACCCCATGAGTAGAACTACCCCACACATGATCTGGAGTTAGCAGCTGTGGTTCATGCTCTCAAGGTTTGGAGACATTACTTGATGGGAGCTCACTGTAACATTTACACTGATCATAAGAGTCTCAAATATATCTTCACCCAGGATGATCTTAATATGAGGCAGAGAAGATGGTTAGAGCTAATCAAGGACTATGATTTGGAGGTGCATTACCATCCTGGCAAGGCCAATGTTGTGGCAGATGCCTTGAGCAGGAAAGCCCAGTGTAATTGTATGAGCATGGATGCAAGAATCACCACTCTATGTGATGAGTTGTGTAAGCTGAACCTAGAAGTCGTTTCCTCCAGAGCTTTAAGTTATATTTCAGTGGAGCCCACTTTACAGGAACAAATAGTCATGGCATAGATTGGTGACAAGGGTGTTCGGGTTATCAAAGAAATGATCGAACAGAAAGCAAGAAAATACAAATGCTTCCGTCAGGACATCAAAGGAATTCTATGGTTTGGAGACCGACTGGTTGTCCCCAAGAACCCCGAGCTCAGAAAGAAGATATTGGATGAAGCTCACCTATCCAAATTTTCCATGCACCCCGGTAGTAACAAGATGTACCACGATCTCAGATCCTTATACTGGTGGACCAGAATGAAGAGGGTAATTGCGAAGTATATATCAGAATGTGATACCTGTCAGAGAATCAAGGCTAGTCATTTGAAGGTAGCAGGCCCTTTGCAACCCCTCCCCACGCCATCTTGGAAATGGGAGGATATTTGCATGGATTTTATCGTGGGATTGCCCAATACCTCCCGACACCATGATTCCATCTGGGTCATTGTGGATAGGTTGACCAAGATAGCTCACTTCTTGCCAGTGCATACCACCCACAAGACATAGAAATATGCAGAAATCTATGTTGATCAAATAGTGCATTTGCATGGAATTCCGAAGACCATTGTGTCTGACAGAGGAGCACTGTTTGTGGCACGCTTTTGGGAGCAGCTCCAAAAATCACTTGGGACCCATGTAATAAGAAGTTCAGCATACCATCCTCAAACAGATGGTCAGACAGAAAGGGTGAATCTGATTTTGGAAGATATGTTGAGGGCATGTGTGCTACACTATGGAAAGGATTGGGACAAGTGTCTTTCGTTGGCAGAGTTCTCTTATAATAACAGCTACCAGTCCAGCTTGAAGATGGCACCTTTTGAGGCCTTATATGGGAGAAGGTGTAGGACACCGCTAAATTGGTCACAAGCTAGAGAGAGAGAAATATTTGGACCAGACTTGGTACTCGAGGCAGAGGAAAAGGTCAGGGTTATTAAGAAAAACCTAGAAGCTGCTCAGGCCAGGCAAAGGAGTTATCATGACAAAAGGAGGAAGCCTCTATAGTTTGGAGTGGGAGACCATGTTTATCTTAAGCTGTCACCCACCAAAGGTGTTCAGAGGTTTGGAATCAAGGGCAAGTTAGCTCCTCGCTACATTGGACCTTATGAGATCAAGGAAACTTGTGGACCCGTAGCATATCAGTTGAAGTTGCCACCCCACCTGTCAGCAATTCATGATGTGTTCCATGTATCTCAGCTTCGGAAGTGTGTCCGCTTACCACTGAAGTGCTATCTGAACCAAAAATTGAGATAGAACCAGACTTGTCTTATTAAGAGCACCCCGTCAAGGTATTAGATCAAAAGGAGAGATCAACGTGGGCAAAGTCGATCAGAATGTATAAGGTTCAGTGGAGTCACCACTCAGTGGAAGAGGCTACATGGGAGACTGAGGATTTTCTACGTTCTCGCTTCCCCGACTTTCTGCCCAAAGGAGTCGATACGTAATCCAAAACCCCACCCCCACCTGCCCTTTGAATCTAAATATAAGAAAAACTTAGATGTTAAAGGTAGTGTAAGCTCTGAAAATGACTCAAAAAGGACTTCCTTCTGAAGTTGCAAAGAGGATGACATTCGAAGAGCAGTTAACTAGAGAAACTTGGACAAAGGAAGAAGCAACACACCAGCACACCTTCATGGAACCTCTCCAAGGGACTCTACCTAAATCTCGGGGCGAGATTCCTTTAAGGGGGAGGGCTGTAACACCCCAGGTGTTACTTAGAGTTTTCCACTCAAGGCCACACAAGTAAACTTATCAACACATGTGGTTTACTTTGAGCAAAGTACCCCAAACTTAGAGCTCAAAATCCTAAGTAAGTGCACCCCATCTTAGAAGTCATACCTTGGTTTGTCATGCACTTATTAGGGGGAGAATTGCCCAAACCCTAATTCAAACCCCTTTGGACAAGTGGAGCACTAGAGGTGAGTATGATCAAAAGGCTATGAAAACCCCATGATCATGTCTTGGGCCAATTATAAAAGTTGTAGTACACTTGATACCCTACAAATAATAGTAAGAAAGTGACCCCAAAAAGATTTCAGAAAAACCCCAAAAGGTTCACAAAAGGGTTGAGCACAAAAGAAAAGTCAGAATTTCTCTAAGTCCAAAACCAACCCTTTTTCAAAGATCAAACATGTTCACCCTTATTCAAACTTCAAAACCATTTGACCCAATTGACAAAGTGGCACCAAAATATCTCTAGAATACCCTGGAAAAGTTTGAACCCAACCCTAGGTCGTTTGACACGACTTGGCACCAGTTTTGTCTCGGTTTGGACAGCTAGGACACAGACAACTTCCCACCCCCATATCTCTCAAACCAGACCATATCTACCCTCGGTACTCACATGAACTAGATAGCTCTAGGTGCAGAGAAGAGATCCCTCACAGGTCTTAGGGCAAGATTCGCACGTTTTGGCCACTCAACAGAGGGAAGAACAAGGGCAGAAGCAAAGAGCCACGTGTTCGACGCGCTCTGAGCTCGCCAGAGCACGCCCGACGCGCGCCCCCGCGTGCCCCGTGTCGCGCCAAAGCCGAGCCGGCGCCGCTGCCCGCGCCCGTGTCTATAAAACCCCCAGGGACTTCGACCGTACTCCTCCGCGCCCGCTCGACCTCACCGGAGCACCAGATCACCGGCATTGCCCCGTGCACGGCGTGCCCGCGGCCACTCGATCCCCCGCCACCGCAGACCGGACAATAGAGCCTCTCCCAGCCGCGTCCGACCCTCGGAATAGACCATGCTTGCCTCGGTGAAGCTCCCCGAGCAAGGAATCAAACTTTGCCTCACCGGAGAAGCCAGTCCACGGTCGCCGGACTTCACCCGACCGCCAGTGAACGTAGACCGAGCTCCACGGTGAGTTGTTCTTCAATTCCTTGCACGTGTCGACTCATCAACACCCCGTGAAGCTTCATCTGCCCTTGGATTGACCTATGTTGCCGTGGTTAGGCCAGAGCACTCGCCGCCGACGAGTTCACCCGCCTGTGCACGTGGACCGGTCGATTCCGGCCACCACCGCCGTCGAGCCGTACCTCGCAGTGACCGCCAGAACCTCCCGAAGCCAACCCTGCCCCTCGCCGGACCTCTCTCGCCGCCGGTAAGCCACGCCATCCTTTTCCTTTCTGCGGTTACTGTTTACATAAGGGGAGGGACCGTGGGGAAGATGAAGAAAAGGGCAGGGGGTTTTGTGCGCTGTCAGTGACTCAAAGGAATAGTGGTGCAGGGGTATAACTGAAAGGATTAGTTTAGAAAGAACCCAGGGTCTTCGGTGCAAAGTGGTTTTCCAGGAAAACTTTTTAATAATCTGATTTAAATCCAAATAGAACTTGAAAAATTCATAACTTCAGTTTGGTTTACCCAAATCGAGTCAAACCAATTTTGCCAGATCCTAAATGAGGTAAACTACTTAGGAAAAATATAAAACCACTAAGTGTTACAGAAAACTTTAAAGTTTTGAATTAAAGGATTAACTGGTCAAAAGCTAAAAGAAATAAGGAAAAATGGCTAAACTATTAGACAGAGAAGTACTTAATCACTTCCTAACCTGTTTAAAAATAATAAACCCCTCTGTACACCCCATTAGGGTAAAGTTTGCCATTTAAATCCCTTTTTGCTTAAAGTTAGAGAAAATAAAAATGGTAGTTTAAATAAAGAACTAGAGAGCACCCACATTTTTGTTAGCTTTCTTATTCAGTGTAGTTCACTAGAAAATTTTATTATACCCTTGTTTAGTACAGAAGAAATGAAATACCTTTTATTTCAAGAAAACCAGCAAAACCCCTTGACTCTCTACTAAAGCACTTAAGGGGCATTCCAGGTCTTGATCCATTATGCTTAGGCAAGAACCTCAAACCTAAATTGATAAGCCTTAACCCCTAAGAGCCTCTTATAACCAGGAAACACTAAGTTATCCATGAACTTAATTTCTTCACCTAACATGATGATTTCTAAATTCTGCATAATCATAGCATACATGTTCTTACTCATTGCATTCGATAGATTGCAACCTAGCTGACGGAGAGTACATCCTCGTGCTGGAGCAAGGAGTTGCTTAGGAGGTAGCCCCGGATCTAGCACCAGAGCCTGCCCCAGAGGATCTGCCTGCCCCAGCCTTGGAAGGCTAGCCCCGGTTTTATGCATAACCGTTATATATATGCTATTTTACTACACTTAATGTTTGTAGGCTTGTACGGTGCACTTAATTGTAGGAGTTGACTGAAACCCTAGTTGCATAACTCAGGATTCCTTTTGA
Organism: Zea luxurians; assembly: GCA_029449295.1. Classification (NCBI taxonomy): domain Eukaryota; kingdom Viridiplantae; phylum Streptophyta; class Magnoliopsida; order Poales; family Poaceae; genus Zea; species Zea luxurians. Next base: position 168,265 of record JAOPSE010000795.1, on the reverse strand, counting down.
GATGGATACTAGTATGCTTGGTCGAGTAGCTGCTTTACTAATTAGGGATCTCGGTAGAAGTCGAGTGATTTTTCTAGCACTCGCGCGAGGTCAGGAAATTGGTTGTATCCACTTTCATATCATACTGATGTTGGTTTGTGGACACGGATCCATGGGGGATGCGTGGTCTACGAGAAAAAAATTGAATAAGGATTAACGTGCGGATACCTGTGTCAAGCGTTTGAACGTACTAAGCACATGCCGAGAAATATGGTAAATCGGTAAGCCTAGTACCTGAGTGAACCTGCCCACAGATTGCCCTCCTCACACGACCTGAGACATGGTCTCCCATTCCAGTTATGGTGGGTACAAGTGCGGTCACTGCACGACGGCAGTCGGGGTCAGTGAGGCATTGTACGCCAAGGTGGTGAGCCCCTTTCTGTTGCCAGGGAATCGATGGGGACGGTTGATGTGTGTGGGGACGGAGTGCCTGGCCACGTCGTGTCTTTAGGTTTACCTTGCAAGGATAAAAACTCGATTTGAATCGTCTGCTTCTCGCAGCTAATGAGACTGCTTGATCCATTGTACTGCATTGAGTAAAAAGTGGAAATGTGATGAATTGGCAAAAGTTGTTGATTGCTAAATGTTTGATACCATGTATGATTAGATAGGTATACATTTAGTCTTAAGAGAGTCACACTAAAACTTGACAAAGCTAAAACTCGATTTATAGACTCAGCTAGTGCTTTTTGGCAACCAAACCCCTGAGCCAAACAGCTGCATGTCTAGAGGTAGAGGAGTAGACTCCTCACACCGGGTAAGTCTAGCTTAGTATTAGTATACTCAGCCTTGCTTGTGGCAAAATTTTTACAGGTTCCCTAGAGGACATGGTTGCTGGAGTGACTTGGCCGTCCACCTTGCCACCGGGTTGGACAGTCGAGTGGGACCCTGCCTTGGCAGAGGAGGAGCAGGAGGAGTGATGGGACAGGCTTCCCCATCTCTCTGTTTATTTACCGTTAGTTTTATTCCGCTGCACTTCGAACAATGATAACTATTTTTGCTAAAACTCCGATGATGATGTAATAAGTTTTATGCTTTATTGTATTTGCTCTGTGACTCACCATCGAGTGAGACTGTGGTACTTGATCCTGTCAGTGGCCTCGTCGGACTAGATCCGAGGGATTGACGAGTTATTCCCATTTAAGTGTGGTCTAGCCTCTAAGGCGGGACTTAGGCACTTAAGTTGGAATAATTCGGGCGGTTCCACCACATCTGCCAGGATTGGAAAATTATAGGAAATTCTAGAAAAATGGTAAAATTATAGGACCAATTTTGCTGGACTCCTAAATTCATCTAGTATTTAATATAAATAGTTCCAAGATTTTTAGTCCAAACCTGGAATTATTTGGAATTTAAAGATGCCTAAACCTAGCCTTTTAAAATTTTAGAATTTATTTGGTAGCTCCAAAAATAATAAAACTTTTTGGGTAAGCTTGGTTTGATGATGAAAGCCCTTGGGTAGAGTTTGATATGCTTTGGACCTTGTTTGGTACCAAAACCAATACACTAGCTTCCTAGGGTATAATTGCCTAACCCTAATAGAATACTAACTTAGAAAACCCTAGTGACTAGTGTGTACCGTGAAGGAAACTTGCATTCAAGATACAACCTGGTTTGTTTCCATTATATACCTGCATATTCATAGCATCACATAAGCATTCATGTATATGTATTGTTATGTATAGAAAACGAAGAAGTTGTCCCGCAAGCTGAGAATCCCCCGGTTGAAAACAACTTGTATTTTGACATCTGTGGGACAGACCTAGAGCCTCCTGCAACATAAGGCAAGCCCCGGTGCATTTACCCTTTCCTTGTTGTTTTAAAACTCTTTATCACTTGAGATGATGCATTAGGTGATAGGAGTTGGGTGCTAAACAATTGCTGCATTTCCTTCCTTGGAACTGATTACCATTCCTTAATACATGTTTTACTCAAAAGTTTTCTGATGCTTAGCTTTGCTTTAGAAAACAAAATGTTTTAAAACAAAGATGATGCTTCATATGGGATGGGAAGTTTTCAAAGAAAAGACTTGATGGTGAATCCATCATGGCCATGATGGGTTCAACATCGAAAAAGATGTACCTCTGCCAGGTACCAAACTTTGGGTTGTAAATGATAAAGACGAGACTGGGCGGGTGACTTGCACGAGAAGGAAGTCTCGGTGTAGTCTCTCCATCTGAGTCAATTAAGGACCATGTCGATGTAGGCTTGCTAATCGAGGACCTTTTAACTGGACACATGCCTCGTCGTGGGCAAGCTTTGCCTCGGTCGGACCAATACCAGAAAGGCCACCACGCAATGGGAGTGGAGAGATGGCGAGAGTAGCGTGTAGCCTCCGTGGCAAGAGGCTAGACGGTGGTGTATCTATGCTCTCAGTTGGCGTGAACCCATTCTGGTCTTGAGAAACCCGGTGGCGAGTTGACATATGCAAGGGTTAAGTGCTACATATGTCGTGTGGTTGGAGATCCCCAGCTGGGTATTAATCAATTTGGATCGCCGTTACTTCTCGGACATGAAGACTTGGTCACTGCCCTACATGTAGCAATCCAGTGAAGTAAAGGGTTGATAAAAGATGGCTAGTATAGGCTAAGTGCTTGAACTAGGATAGAAAGAATTCTAGATACAGGTAATGACTTAACCTGATAATAAAAACTAGATTTTTAAGGATCCACTGCTAGTAAGCTTTTATGCAAACAGAGTCTTTGATTCTTGATCAACTTTACCTTGAATCCCACAAGCTAGCATATCCTTGAGAGTCTTTTCCTTTGTCGGGTAAGACTTGCGAAAGTACACTCCGTACTTAGGGTTTTCGAACCCATGTTGTTGTAGGTAATGAAACAGCCGAGTTTTGCTATTTCTGCTCGAAGGTGGTGCCAAAGCAGGAGGAGAACCAGTAAAATTGTTGGCGGGAGGATGTTTTACCTCCCTGTTATGTTATAATAAGTTATGCACTCATACACCCGGTGTTGTAATAAATACTCTCTCTATATTTTATATGAATGTAGATTATGTTATTGTAATCCTTCTGCTTATTCTTTACTCCGATTATGTGTGTAATGTCTGCATGATGGGTGAAGCGTTCTTGGGCGATATGATGATGATACAGGTAACTGAACTTGTCGAGTGATTGTGTGCACCTACATGACTATCTGAGGTCCTTAGGACAAGGACATCTGTAGGTGGGCCTAATACCTTGGGAGGTTCCGTGACAGAGTGCTTTCACATGAGGCATGAGGAGCATGATGAAGGGAACCATCTCGCCAAGCCTCGGGAGGACAACGCCCTGGCACCACCGTAGCACGCCGGGGATCCAAGAGAGTAGGGTGAGCCTCAGACCCTCATGGGGAGTCACATTGCCCACATAGAGCAGCTTCGCGAGCTGCACGCCAAGCTCGAGGAAGAATAGCAGTGGCTACAATAGCTTTGGCAAGTTCTCAAGTGGGAAGCAGCGGGTAGATCCCCTGACGAGGGAGCACGCGCCAAGGCACGCGGCGTCCATCGTCGCATCATGGAAGATGCCGAGGTTGAAGCCCCTCCAGCCTTTCACAGGGCTAGCCAAAATCACGTTGCAACAGCAATATTGCTCCGAACCATGCCGGAGCCATCCACCACCGAGAGACGCCAAGTCCACGGTGATATCATGGGACTCCTAGAGTGCGTTGTGGTCTAGCAGGCCGAGAGCTCTGCCTCTCGGCTTTGGGAGCCTACCTCAGAGCAACAAACGAGGCCCTCTCACCTAGAGAGGGAGGCCTCGATCCACCCCGAGCCAACAAAGGAGACAACCCCCGCAGTTCGAGATCGCCTACTCGACAACTGCCAGAACCATGGTGTTCATGACCGCCTCGGAGCACGGCTACACCATGGTGACCAACGACATGCCGCACATGGCTACCACCCTCGGCGGGGTGTTCACTACGACAGTGGGGGAGATCAAAGCCCCTGGCCCGATCCTCCAGGTCCACAAGTCTTTAGTCAAGCCATCCGTACAACACCGTTCCTATCCCGGTTCCTGTGGCAGAACTGCTCGAATTATTCCAGCTTAAGTGCCCAAGTCACGCCTCGGAGGTCGCAATGCACTTAAATCAGAATAACACGTCAGTCCTTCAGATCTAGTCTGATAAAGCCACTTATCAAGGACCAAATACCACAAGCTCACTCGAATGTGAGTCACAAAAGAAATACAATAAAACAGGAAACCTCAAATTAAGTACTTGAATTATTACATAAATCAGAGTTTTTCAAGTCAACTGAAATAAGTTCATAAGATAAACTGCAGCGGATAATCGATATCGTCGAAAAGTGAGGAATAGGGCAAGGACTAGCCCACTACTCCTCCTGCTCCTCTCCTGTCGGAGCAGCATCCGACTAGACCGTCCAACCCGGTGGCAGGGTGGTAGGCCAAGTCACTCCATCAACCATATCCTGAAGCGTACCTGCAAAAATTATGCCATAAGCAAGGCTGAGTATACTAATACTTAGCTAGACATACCCTGTGTGAGGAATCTACTCCTCTACTTCTAGACCATGCAGCTGTTTAGCTGAGGGGTTTGGTTTGCCAAAAGCACTAGCTGAGTCTAGGATCAATTTTAGCTTTTCCAATTCTAGAATCATTACTTTTAGCTAAGTTTGCTCCTTCTAAGCATACATGGTAACAATCATTTAATACAATCAACAAGTTATCTTATGTGCAACCTCATTTCACTTCTTACTCAATGTAGTACAAGGGGTCAAGCAGTCTCATTAACTGCGAGAAGCAGACGATTCGAATCGAATTTTAACCTTGCAAGGTAAACCTAAACACATGACATGTCAGGGCACTCTGTCCCCACACACGTCAACCGTCCCCATCAATTCCCCGTTCGCGGCCAGGGCTCACCGCCTTGGCATACAATGCTCCACTGATCCCAGCTGCCGTCGTGCAGTGACCGCACTTGTACCCACCATAGCTAGCATGGGAGACCCAGTCTCAGGACAAGTGAGGAGAAAAGTCCGCGCCTGGCTTCACTCAGGTACTAGGTTTACCGGTTACCATATTTCCCAACATGTGTTTAGTACGTTCAAACGCTTGACTCATGTATCTACACATTAATCCTTATTTCCTTTTCCCATCTCATGGACAAGGCATCCTCCCTGGATCCAAGTCCATAGACCATCATAGATCCTGTTATCAAGATGAATACAATCAATTCTTGATCTCACGCGAGTGCTAGAAAAATCACTCGACCTCTACCGAGATCCTAATTAACAAAGCAGCTACTCGACCTAGCATACTAGTATCCATCTCAAAAAGGAATCCTGAATTCATGCAACTAATGGTTTCATGCAATAGGTCATTGAAGGCCTGAGCATACTGCAATACCGTGCGGGTTCCTTGATTGAGTGCCAGGAATTCATTCAGCTTGCGGTCAAGAATTCCAGCTGGGATGTGGTGTCCTCTGACGGCAGTCTTAAATTCCTCCCAAGAAACTCCATGACCAACAGGTAGCATGGCACGGAAATGGTCCCACCAAGTTTGAGCAGGTCCGCGAAGCTGTTGCACAGTGAAGCGAGCCTTGGTGTCATCAGGGCAGTCTCCCGTGAGGAGGGGAAATTTGGACTCCACGACGCGTAACCACATGTCAGCGTCCAATGGATCCTCTGCCTTGGTGAACAAGGGTGGTTGCATACTCAGGAACTCCTGGTAGGTCGCTGCAGCTGGAGGTCGCTGTGGCTGGCCTCCACCATACTGCTGAGGGTGGGGCTAGCTGCAAGAGCTATCGTAGAATTTTGTTCTGCTGAGCCATCAGCTCCTACACCATGGGAGCTGGGGGAGGTCGCAGGGGAACTTGCTCGTTATGCCCGCGACGCTGTCTAGCTGCAATCTGAAAACAGAGATTGTCGCCATTGTTATCCCATTTCACAATTTCAAACAATATGCTTTTATCTCATACGGAAAGAAACTGTCATAATCATTAAGTTCGAACGAGGATGACATGATTACAAACATTTCACTGATCCCAAAAGTTCTCATGGGTTACATTAATTAGGGGAAAGTACTCGTAAGCGTAGTCCAAAAATCTGTCGTTAACTAAGCTCGCGTAGGTTTCTATCCTCCTAAAGCGTCAAAACGACTCATCAACCCTGAGTAGTGGAAGCGACACTGGATACGGGTGAAGGGGTCATCTCGGAGGCAGTCACGTTGGTACCAGGGGCTGGTCCTAACTCCTCGGGATCCTCTTCTCCCTCGCTTCCAGCCTCATTGGCCTCCATTTCTAGGTGGTGCATGTCCAGGTGGTCATTAGCTTCCTTGAGATCCTGCTGCACATCGTGGAGCTGGTTTTCCAAGACATCGATGGTGTTGTCCCGGATCTCCACCTGCTGCTCCAAGGTGGTGATGCGCTGGCTCAATCGTTCCACCTACAGGTCCTTCTCCACCAACTCTGAGGACAAGTCGACCACGAAGTCTTCTTGGATATCATGGGTGAGCTTGGTCGTTTGAGCGAGGTTAGCAAGATGTGCCATAGCGTCACTCTGCAGGGCCTGAAGGCGGTACATCGCACTCATGCACTAAACTGTGATACTCCCAACCAAGTCAGGATACATCGCTTGTATGTCCTTCACATGGCTCACACGATTGCACCACATGGGGTCATCCTTCTTCTCAGCGGGGAAGAGTCCCAGTGGGTGCATCACCATCTCTAGGGGATGGTAGCCACAGAAAGTCATTAGGGTCTTCATAGCTACCACTTCGGTAGTGTCGTCCGTCCTAAATCCAATCGTCTCGGAGTCAAGGGAACGCCAACCCCGCTGAAGGTGATGAGCCTCTAGAGTCAGCCAGACTCGACAACATGGCACCCGATGCTCCTCGTACAGCTGCACTGTGTACAGAGGGGGCGTAGGGTAACCGGCTGAGTTGAGCACTTCCCACAAGATGGAAGGAAAACCATCGTGAGAAAGGAAATCGGAACTGAAACGAGTGCCTCCTTCATTGGCGGGGGTGGGTGAAGTCATCTGTGGAAGAGTATCAGATGCAAGGATTATGGTCGAAGAAAGAAAAATAAAAGAGCCTGGGTGGTTTAAAAGAAGCGGTTTAAATCAAATTTTTACTCCTTTAATTTCTAATCATTTTAGTTATTATAATGCATGCATGTTGAACATAATGTCTCCTCTCCGAATCAGAAGGGTGCTTTTTAGGGCATCCTTTAAAAATCCTAAGACTGGCCTATAGGGCCTACGTAATTAGCCACCTAATTCTCCCACTATTCCTAAGGCCTTTCGTCCTAGGTCTAGCGTTCTAGTCCTGACGATTCAAACACTGGTTTCTAAGCAAGTTTTAGATTTTTGAAAGTTGGTATTCACTATACCACAACCTATCTATAACGACTTACTTAGAGTCGGTATAAATCGTTATAGCAATGTACTATCAGTCGCTATAGAGTTATACCGACTAACTCTTTCTGACGCTATAAGCGGCGTCGGCATAAACTTATAGCGACAGACATGTTTATACCGACGGACGGTTATTGTTTTCTCTGTGGTGGTATTTGCTCCGATACCAGCTGTGGCAGAACCACCCGAATTATTCTAGCTTAAGTGCCCAAATCACGCCTCGGAGGTTGCAATGCACTTAAATCAGAGTAACCCATCAGTCCTTCAGATCTAGTCTGATAACGCCACTTATCCAGGATCAAATACCACAAGCTCACTCGAAGGTGAGTCACAGAAGAAATACAATAAAATAGGAATCCTCTAATTAAGTACTGGAATTATTACATAAATCAGAGTTTTTCAAGTCAACTTGAATAAGTTCATAAGATAAACTACAGCGGATAATCGATATCGTCAAAAAGTGAGGAATAGGGCAAGGCCTAGCCCACTACTCCTCCTGCTCCTCTCCTGCCGGAGCAGCATCCCACTCGACCGTCCAACCAGTGGCAGGGTGGTAGGCCAAGTCACTCCATCAACCATATCCTGAAGCGTACCTGCAAAACTTATGCCACAAGCAAGGATGAGTATACTAATACTCAGCTAGACTTACTCGGTGTGAGGAATCTACTCCTCTACCTCTAGACCATGCAGCTGTTTGGATGAGGGGTTTGGTTTGCCAGAAGCACTAGCTGAGTCTAGGATCAATTTTAGCTTTTCCAATTCTAGAATCATTACTTTTAGCTAAGTTTGCTCCTTCTAAGCATACTTGGTAACAATCATTTAATACAATCAACATGTTATCTTATGTACAACCTCATTTCACTTCTTACTCAATGTAGTATAAGGGGTCAAGCAGTCTCATTAACTGCTAGAAGCAGACGATTCGAATCGAGTTTTACCCTTGCAAGGTAAACCTAAACACATGACATGTCAGGACACTCCTTCCCCACACACGTCAACCGTCCCCATCGATTCCCCATTCGCGGCCAGGGCTCACCGCCTTGGCATACAATGCTCCACTGACCCTGGCTGCCGCCGTGCAGTGACCGCACTTGTACCCACCATAGCTAGAATGGGAGACCCAGTCTCAGGACAAGTGAGGAGAAAAATCCGCACCCGGCTTCACTCAGGTAGTAGGTTTACCGGTTACCATATTTCCCGACATGTGTTTAGTACGTTCAAACGCTTGACTCAGGTATCCACACATTAATCCTTAACTCCTTTTCCTGTCTCATGGACAAGGCATCCTCCCTGGATCCAAGTCCATAGACCATCATAGATCCCGTTATCAAGATGAATACAATCAATTCCTGATCTCGCGCGAGTGCTAGAAAAATCACTCGACTTCTACCGTGATCCTAATTAGCAAAGCAGCTACTCGACCTAGCATACTAGTATCCATCTCAAAAAAGAATCCTGAATTCATGCAACTAAGGGTTTCAAGCAACTCCTACACTTAAGTGCACATTACAAGCCAACAAACATTAAGTGTAGTAAAATAGCATATAAATTTGGTTATGCATAAAACTGGGGCTTGCCTTCAATTGCTGGGGCTGCAGGGAGATCCTCGATGGCAGGCTCGGGAGCTAGCTCCTGATCTTCCTCGTGGACAGCTCCTTGCTCAAGGATGAGCACGTACTCTCCATCAGCGAGGTCGCAATCTAATGAATGCAACGAGTAAGATATATGTATGGCAGGATATGCAATTTAGTAACTAAAATTGTATGGTGAAAGATTAATTAAAAGGAAATAGAGCTAAGCCTTGCTATTAGAGATTTCTGGGGTATACTTAGTAAGTTAGGGTCAAGTTTGATTACTGAAGGGTCAGATTGTTTTTAGTGTTCCACTGATTTTCCTGTTTACATCTTAGTGATATTTTTAACAAGATTCTTAGCTGCAATTATCGTGGTGATACTTATTACTCGTTCCAATCCATCTTTTTATTTCTATCTCTTTTATGCCTTTAAGGTAGGTTTGAACTACAAGATAGTTTTACAAATTTCCAAAAATTCTGTAAAAATTACAGTGGCTTCTCACTGGTGTATACCTCTCCGTCTGAAAAATTGGGGCTTAAAAATTGAGGGGTTCTCTCTGCACAAAATTATCAAATATCAGGGCAAACGAGGGTTTTGAACTACAACTTCCTTTTAACAGTAGGTTATTCTCTAAGACTTATTTTTTTCTGGTATTTAGGTATATTAATATGAATCTGTACAAATCTTCAGCCACTAGTACTTATTAGTTATTTTACTATGATTTTCAAAATTTTCTAGTCAAAGGGGTGCTTTCTACTACCACTATACTTGAAAAATATCAAACAACAAAATTCTAATTTTTCCTATCTTCTTCTTTGCGCAAGAGCAATCATTCTAGAATTTTATAACTTTTTGCTTAAGGGAAAGGGTGGTAGGAATTTCTTGAATTAAATGGCCTTTTTCATAAGGTAGGGGCAATGGGTGTTAGTTTGTAGTTTTGAATAGGTTTTGCATTTTTCTCTGGTGGCCTACTTCATTAATAATCTAGTAAAAATTTATTTGCCCATTGTTGCACACTTTTTGGCTTTCTTATGATTTAATTGGAACATGGCTAAAAATCAAGTTTTAATTGTTCAACCCACTTATAATGATGGGCTGGGGTGTTTATTATTTTTGTAGGGATGTTCTAGTAGTTAGGAGTCTACTGAATTTTTCTCACCCTTATTGAAATGATCCTTATATTTTTAATGGTGGTTTTTCTGAATTTATTAGTGCCAAAAAAATAATTAACCTTGAATTTGCTCTGGACTAGGGTCCTCTATATTTTTACTAGGTTCTTCATTACTTAAGTGGGCTAGGAAAAATATACATCCTCTGTTCATTAATTTTTATTTCCTTTCCTAATTTTTTAAGTTTTGGGCAGATATGGCTTTTAATAGATAACCCTGCGTTAATCTTTTATACTAGGGTGCTTAATATTTTTAAACAGTGCCTAAGTTGGGTTTGGACTTCTACAATTTTTCTTAAGTCCAGCACACAAGCATAACTATTTTTCTTCATTTTTATAAGGTTTGGGAAGTTTTCTTATTTAATTCCAAACTCTAAAATTTAGTACATAAAGCATAGGGTTCAGTATTTTTATTTGATAGCTCATATTATTCTGAATCCAGTAAAATTGGTTTGACTAAATTTGGTTAAATATTTCTCAAGATATAAATTTCTTAAGTTCTCTTCCTATTTTAAAAGAATAAACAGAAATAGATAAAGGAAAAATGGTTTTACATTGGGGTCCCTTACGAAAGTTTCTAAGTTCATTACAGACAGGTCCTCGGGTTACTATTCACATGAGTCTATGACTACGCAGAAAACCCCCTAGGTTTCTGCTAAATCCAACCTGCGATCCTTCCCGTAATGGAACAGTAACCGCGGTGGAGGAAAAGGGCGGAGGGGCTTACAGGCGGCGAGATTGCTCTGGTGAAGTGGTCGAGGGTGTAGGGGAGGTCTTGACGGTCACGCCGATGTGCGGATCGTCTCCGGCGATAGTCGAAGTAGGTCGGTCCACGTGCGCAGGCCGGCGAGCTCGTCGGCAGCGAGGACTCCAGCCTATCCAGGGTGGTATAGTTCAATTGAATGGGTCAGAGAGCTTCACCAGAGGTTAGGGAAGACATAGGCGCGAGAAATTGGACAATGGCTCACCAGATAGCTCAGTTCACGCGCGGTGGCGGGTGACCGAAGTCCAGCGAGGGCGATTCTGCTTCTCCGGCGAGGCAATGCCTCGGCTCAAGCTTGGAGAAGCTTCACAGGGTCTTGGGGAAGCTATCCAAAGGCTCGGTGGGGGTTGAAGGTCTCTGGAAATGGCTGGCCACAGTGGCCGGCGCTCGGGTGGCTCGGGCGGGTGGCGCAGAGCTCGCCGGAGCTAAGGGGGGTGTGTCTGGCCAGCGAGGGTGAGCGCGGAGTGAGGTGAGGCACGTCCGGTGGTGGTCTTAAAGGCACGGGCGAGCATGGCCGAGGGGTGGCTCTGACATGCACTCGGTGTGTGCGCGTGCGAGCGCTAGTGCGCGCTCTAGTGTCTGGGCACGGCGTCGAGCATGAGGCAACGCAGAGAGAGGTCATGTTCAAGCGTGGATTAGCTCCAAATCTTTGAGATTATGGCCATGATCCCGTTGAGAGATCTCTTGCCCTGACATTCCTTTGTCGTTTGTGTGTGGAGGCTTATGGGTTTCGCTGACTAGATCAAGAGATATGGAGGGGTGAAGTTGGGTTTGTCTCACTGCTGAACTCCAAGAGAACATCCCCGGTTTGACGTGTCTAGGGCACGCATCCCGATGCCATCTTCAGATATGAGGTAGGGGGTTAGTTTAGCACATTTTTGTTAATGGGAGCTTAGGGTTTTGAGATAGGGATCAAGGTGAACGCGCTCGGTTTTGAGTTAGAAGCTGAAATTCAGAAATCTAAATTTTAGATTTCTCTAAGAAGCCTCCAATTGAATGGCTTGATTGGGGTCTTTAACAAACTATTTTGGCCAAATTTTTATAACCTTTATTGTAGCTTAGTTAGTGTATTTCAACTTTTATAATTGGCCTAAGCCATGATTCCATGTTTTTCATGGTCTTCTTACCCATTCCTTCCCTTCTACTTAAATGACCTAATTAGGGTTGTTCTAGGGTTTGAGCAATTCTTTCCTTTTTGAATGCTTAATATGTTTTAGGCATGATCCTTAAGATAAAAGACTTAATTAAACCTTTGTTCCTAATTTTTGATGTCCTTTACTCAATTTGGTTCACATGTGATAATGGTTTTAAGTTAGCTTTGAGAAGAAACCCTAAGTGATACTGGGGTGTCACAGTTCCGAGCCCCAACTACTATCACCATGTACTCACGGGACACCAAACCGGAGCTATGGCTCACTGGCTACCACTTGTCCTATCAGCTCAAAGGGATGAGGTGATGACAACCTCATAATTCGCAACTTACCACCCTTTCTGTCCGACTCTGCTCGAGCATGGCATGAGCACCTCTCACCTGCCCAAATCCATGATTGGGAGGACCTGGTTAGGGTTTTTGGGGGAATTTCTGAGGCACATACGTGCGCCCCGAGAATTCTTGGGACCTTTGGAGCTATCGGCAAAAGCAAGACGAGACTCTACGGGAGTACATCTACTGATTCTCTGAACAACGCACCGACCTCCCCAACATCACCGACTTTGACGTCATCAGTGAATTCCTCACCGGCACCTCCTGTCGTGATTTGGTCAGCAAGCTGGGTCGCAAGACCCCCACCAAAGCGAGCGAACTGATGGACATCGCCACCAAGTTCGATTTGGGGCAGGAAGCCGTCGAGGCACCTTCCACAAGGACAAGGGAAGTAGGAAGCGGAAGGAGGACACCCCCGAGGCGACCTCCCAACGCCCCCGAGGTCATCTTCCACAAGGACAAGGATCAGCTCTGAGCTCGACCTGAAATAGGAAGAAGTGCTCGTCGACTTCCTCTATGCAAATGCTGAGGTATTTACGTGGAGTCCCTTGGACATGCTAGGCATACCGAGGGAGGTCGCTAAGTTGTAACACCTCAAAATTGTATTGGTGGAATTCGTTAAAATTCTTCAAAGAGTTTGAATTTTGAGTACCTTCTAATAAGGATTTTCTTTTATGAAAGCTACATTTTCTAAAATAAACATCAACTAAAATGATTTCTATTCAAGTATTTGTTGAATTATATATTTAAATTAAAACATTTCTTAAAAAATGCTACACCCTAGAAGACATTTTCTTAAAGCACTATTTTGTGTGCATGAATGGAGTATGTGGAAGCATTTCTTAAATAGGATTAATAGATAAATAAATAGATGAATAGAAAATATCGATGCATCTCATGCTGGGATTTTCATGCTTCAAAATTTAGTGTGAAATTTAAATCAAAATTCGAATCAAGGATTTAAAATACAAAAGAAAACAGAAAAAGACAAAAGAATAAGACTTTCTTGTGTTGCGACGACTTCAGCCATCCGAGCCCATCTCCACCTCTCCTACCCTGGCCCACTGCTATCTCTCCTGGATCTCGCGTGGACTGAGCTCTAGGAATGATGCGTGGGTCCCTCTGAGTAGGTCCAGGATGCGTCGCCCACACACTCGGTCGGGACCCTGGTACCTGGCATGTGGGCCATTGAGTCAGCCACTCTGCCGTGCCTCACTGTCATGTGGACCCACCCTGTCGGATTTCTCTTCCTCACCAAACTTAGTCCGTGGTCGCCGTCGTAGATCTCGGTGGCCATTGAAACAAATCCTCCCCTAACAAACCAGAGCTCGCATGTTGGCTGGACCCCCCCCCTTCTGCGATGGACAGACTCCTGGGTATAAGTAACAGCCCTCCACCCAATCAGGAACTTACGGCTCTGATTTAAAAAGGTCAAAGGGGTATCGACTTCTAATCAGGACCGTCCAAATGCCATCCAACGGTCCCCGCTATTCTACCTGCCTCCCGCCGCCCAGATGACCGACGACGAGCAGAGGCACAGTGGCGCCATGGCTAGGGTAATAGCCCGCACGCCCGGACACTCCATTTCCTAATCAAGCGATGCTACATAGAATTGGGGACATGGGGTAGCAGTGGTGGTTCTCACTAGAATCCACAGAGTAGTTTATGGCGAGGGGGAGGGATGTTACTTATACCCATGAGTCCGGCTGTCGTGGAAGGGGGGTCAGGCCAACAAGCGAGCTCTGATTTGTTAGGGGAGGATTTGTTTCAACGACAACCGAGATCTACGACGGCGGCCACAAACTGAGTTTGGTGAGGAAGAGAAATCCGACAGGGTGGGTCCACATGACAGTGAGGTGCGGTAGAGTGGCTGACTCGACGGCCCACATGCCAGGTACCAGGGTCCCAATCGAGTGTGTGGGCGATGCATCCTGGACCTACCCAGAGGGACCCATGCGTCATTCCCAGAGCCCAGTCCGTGCGGGATCTAGGAGAGATAGCAGTGGGCCGGGGTAGGAGAGGTGGAGATGGGCCCGGATGCCTGAAGTTGGCCCAGCACAAGAAAATCTTATTGTTTTGAATTTTTCTGTTTTCTTTTCTATTTTAAATCCTTGATTTAAATTTCACACTAAATTTTGAAGCATGAAAGTCCCAGCATGAGATGCATCGATATTTTATTCATCTATTTATTTATCTATTAATCCTATTTACAAAATTCTTCCACATACTCCATTCATGCACACAAAATAGTGGTTTAAGAAAATGTCTTCTAGGGTGTAGCATTTTTTAAGAAATATTTTAATTTAAATATATAATTCAACAAATACTTGAATAGAAATCATTTTAGTTGATGTTTATTTTAGGAAATGTACCTTTCACAAAAGAAAATCCTTATTAGAAGGTGTTCCAAATTCAAACTCTTTGAAGAATTTTAACGAATTCCAACAATACAATTTTGAGGTGTTACAAATTCTACCCCCTTAAAAATAATCTCGTCCTCGATATTAGTAAGAAAGGGATGTAAAAAGCCTTATTTATAGTTTAGCTTATAGTTTTCTAATTAGTTTAAGAATAAGAAGTTTCATGTTAATTAGAAAGTGATTAGGAAAGCATGGGTATCTATATGTATAGCCATTTTATTATGTAGGATAAAAGATGGGTAGGTTAGGGCAAGAATAGCATGGGGTAAGAAAGTTTATGGTGAGAAAGAGCTCCGTGTTGGGTGGTAATGCATCTGAAGATCGAGTTTGACTTCTATCCTTTCATGACGAGGTTGATCTTTTCCTTCTCCGGTCTTGGTCTCATTGATTCAGGGTTAGTGTATATCATCGGAGTTGGGGGAATATGGTTAAGATAGACATGGGTAAGATAGACTACATGATGTTGGTTAAAATCTTGTTTGATGTTAGGTGAGGATAGATAGATTTATGCAATCCATCGTGACTCTATTGGTTGGGTTAGATCTTATGCTCTTGGCTGGGTTGGTCTAATGTACTAATTTAAGTTAAAACATGGCTAGCAGGATCTAATCTATTCTACCAGTATTACTAATCTGTTTAAGTAACATGGATTAGCTCAACTTAAGGTTATATTTTGTAAGGTTAGATTAATCTATCACATTAGATCGGATCTAGGTTAGATTGATATAACTAATTTGGGACTAGATAAGATCTAATTAATTTATTTTGGACTAGACCATGGTTGTTACACTAGGACGAGATAAGCAAGATGGTTAAGATAAGATGAGATAAGATAGAGTCTTTTAAGGTGAGTGTTGGTACTTGCTCTCGAGGGCAAGTTAATCCAACGGGTGGGTGGAGAGAGTGAGTGCAAAGTTCGGTGATGAAAGGCAATAGCTCTATTAATCTGGCCTCTCAAGGGCACTGTATGGGGGTATTTATAGGTACTCGAGCGGACAACGTCCCAAGGCAAGGACATTTATGCCCTCGGGTACCCAGGTCATCCCCAGAATATTCCCATAAAGGGAGGTTACAAACCGTCACTACAGAAAATCTATTACAGATTAGGCCAGTAACACACTTGCCCACGCGGGGCCCATTACAGTGGGCCGAATTCCACGTGGGCCTCTGGGCGAGATGAGAACGTGGGACATCCAGACTTCGTCGTAGTCTGGCCTTCGTCTTGCAATGAAGGTGACGAAGGGTGGGCTGTGCCGGTCACCTTGTCTCCGTTGGTGTAGCGAGGTGACGAAGTCCTGGAGCGAAGGGTAGCATCTTCGCCTTTGCCCCAACAGTGAGATGAATCTATTAAGCTAGATATATTCTAGTGGGGATAATCTAGGTTATCTAATCACCTTATAATTTTTTTATGCCTACGTGTATATGTAGATGAAATTGTGGACATTACTCCACAACTCATCACACTAAATCAAAGAATCGAATCAAGCAGTTATCATAAGGACAAACACTCAAGCATATAAGTATTTACAAAAATAGTTTTCTTTTTTTCCTAGGATTAGGTATCCTATTCCTAAAAGTCACTTTAGCTACATGATTTCAAAGTGTGAAATCTAATTTTGTCTTTAGAGGTGAAAAAGTAAGAATAACCAGAGTAAAGAAGCAATAGATGAGAAAAGATTAAGAAAAGTTTAGAAAGAATTAGAGTAAAGATAAGTAGATAAGGATTATCCAGTTCTATCTAGGTTTCGTTCTACAGTCAACATTCCTCTGATACCACTTCTGTCACACCCGGGTTCTAGGGCATCCAAAAACCGGGAGCGAAATAATCACCAAGTGTGATAGGATCAAGTCTCACACATATGATGACTCATGGTACAGAAATGAATGTCACATCTTTAATATATAACAGAGTTCTGTACAAAATAGAATAGCTGGGACCGTTGGATGGCATTTGGATGGTCCCGATTAGAAGTCGATACCCCTTCGACCTTTTTAAATCGCAGTTGTGCGTTCCTAATTGGGTGGCCGATATTAGGGTACAACGTAGACGTATCACTCACCGTCAATCCCGGATCTAATGGTGATGATTACATACCGATTCATTATTAGTTCAATTTAATCTAGGTCGTTCAGCTGGGATCCAACGACCCAGATTGGAAGAGCATACCCCTTCGGCTAGTGTGGTCCTGGCCATTGTGGGTCGATCCAACGGCTCAGGCGATGGTGGGATTAATGATCTAATATGGGCACTTGATTGATAATCCAATGGCTCGAATCAACATGTACCCCTTCGTGAGTGAACTTTTACGTAAGAGACCCTAAGAAATCCTTTATTAAACCCGCAGTGTGCACCAATTAGAAGAATACAACAATTAGGTCATGTTTTTATCACTCTAGCCCCTGGCGTCTTTAGGAATTGGATTCTCTAACAGAACTCTCGGTTGGTTCATAAATCAGCTATAGAAAATAATGTTTTTTGTATAAAAATAAATCTGGGAACTTGGATAATTCGTAACTCCGTCGTTTTAACTCCGATGTGATCCATTCGAATTATGTTAGCCTCATAGAAATATTTACTACACAACAGAAACATTAATTATACGATATCACATAATTTTTAATTAGGTAACTAATTTGATTAATCTATGTTTATTGGATTAGGTTTTCTAATATTAATATAGTATTATGATCTTATAGTTATAATTTGACTAAAAGATAATCTTTAACCAAGTAATAACTTCGATTAAAGTTGAGTTATTTATTTATAGAATATCCTCTCATATGATATACACTAATCAATTTATAATATAATTTAATATTTAAATCGCATAAATCTTCCATAAATCATAACTCCTTAACCGTAACTCCGATCTTAGTAGTTCTCGAACCCACAGTCTCGTAGCATCGCGTAGAACATTATTATATATTATGTTCTAATGTTTTATGTGATGTTAATTTTGCATATACCATATTTGTTTGTATTGCTACGAGTACCAGCGAGGTTATGAGTCACTAGAAGAGCAAGTTGGTACATGGGAATCTCGAGTCTAAGGCAAGTTGTGTCCTTGATCACTTTTCTTTACCCAATAATGTTCCTGTTAATCACTGTGACATGCTTGGGTTAATATGATGGGACCTAATAGGTTTTCCTAGATTTGTTTATCTCACACCTTGTTTACCACTAAACTTTTGGGTAGTTATGCTATTGCTCTATCTAGTTTTGGGATTAATATTACATTATGATCATATTCCAATTATACTATTGTTTTAATTATTGTTCATGACAAGATCATTGTGTTAATTAGAATACGAAGCTTAACTTGAGAAACACGGGCTACCACAAGGGTGGAATGGGGCGCCCTTGGCTGACTAATTAGGAAAGCTAGTGGAGGACTACCTTACCCGAAAAGGGCAAGGGCAGTAGGGGACTTGCGTATAGGGAGGTTATCGGGTCGATCATGCTGCGATGGCTTTTCGGACGAGGGATTCCTATATTGCCCTTCCTAGAAACTGTAGCAGGTTTTCTGAAGCTAGTGGAACTTTGTAAAGGCCTCGTAGTAGATCCCTAGCCATTCACCTTAGAAGTGTCTAAGGGCCTAGCTAACCCTGGCTAGATGAGATACTCGACTTGTGGGTAAAGGGAGCAACCTCTATAGAGTGTAAAACTGGTATATCAGCCATGCTCGCGGTAATGAGCAGCTCAGGACTCTCGTATGATTAATTTATGGAACTAAACTTAATCTGTCATATGCATTGCATCACGGGTGTTGTTATTATCAATTGTGATCTCTTACTTAATTGGGTTGGTATCTACTTATACTTAGTAACTGCTAATAAAAATTTGACCAACTTTAAAAAAAGCAATGCTCAGCTTTAACCATCTCCTTTGGTAAGCCTTACACTTCACATGAGCTCCCACCTTTGGTGAGTTCATGCACATTATTCCTCACAACTTGTTGAGTGATGAACGTATGTGAGCTCACCCTTGTTGTACTCACATCCCCCTAGGTCAAGGACAAGTACCAATAGATGAAGCGCTTGAAGGATGCAGTGATGAGTTTGTGAGTGGTCTAGGCCGTCGTCTCCCAGTCAACTTTGGTTGCTGGATCATTGTCTTCGTATGATGTAATTATTTACCTATTTTGTATAGAACTCTGTTATCTATTAAAGATGTGACATTCATTTTTGTACCATGAGTCATCATATGTGTGAGACTTGATCCTAACACACTTGGTGATTATTTCGCGCTCGGGTTTTGGATGCACCTAGAACCCGAGTGTGACACAAGAACTCCTTAGACATCCGCACCAGCTCTAGACTAGTGAAGCAGCACCTGCGCCGATTCTATGAGGAAAAGTGCAGGGTCATCGGGATGAGGTTCACATGCTTTTTGGTGGTTGGGTTCATCAAGGAGGTCTTTCATCCTAAGTGGTTGGCAAACCCCGTATTAGTCAGGAAAAAGGGAGGGAAATGGAGGATGTGTATAGACTACACCGGATTAAATAAGGCATGTCCAAAAGTTCCCTACCCCCTGCCTTGGATCGGTCAGATCATTGACTCCACTGTGGGATGTGAAACTTTATCCTTCCTTGATGCCTACTTCGGTTATCACCAAATCCTGATGTAAGAGTTGGACCAACTCGCGACTTCTTTCATCACCCCTTATGGTATGCATTGCTATACTACCATGCCCTTTAGGATGAGGAACGTCGGTGCCACACACCAACGTTGCATGAACCACGTGTTCGGCAATCACATCGATGCGACGTCCGAGGCCTACCTCGACGACATCATGGTCAAGACAAAGAAGATTCATGACCTCGTCTCCAACCTTGAGATAGCCTTCGCATGCCTGCGGGCCAAAAGCGTCAAGTTCAACCCCAAGAAGTGTGTCTTTGGTGTCCCCCAAGGCACGATTCTAGGGTTCATTGTGTTGGAGCAAGGTATCAAAGCCAACCCAAAGAAGATCTCAGTGATCACCAACATCGATCCAGTAAAAGACATCAAAGGAGTCCAACGAGTCATGGGGTTCCTTGCGGCTCTGAGCCGGCTCATCTCGCGCCTCGACGAGAAAGGATTACCTTTGTACTTACTATTAAGGAAGACCGAGCGCTTCACTTGGACCCCTAGGCCGAAGAAGCTCTCGAGAACCTTAAGAGTTTCCTCACCAACACGCCCGTCTTGGTTCCCCCGCCCAGGGGGAACCCCTCTTGCTCTACATAGCTGCAACCACTCAGGTGGTGAGCATCGTGGTCGTAGTTGGAAGGTAAGAGGAGGGACATGCCTTGCTTGCTCAAAGACCGGTACACTTTGTTAGCGAAGTATTGTCTGAAACAAAGACCCACTACCCTCAAGTCTAGAAATTGTTGTACGCAGTAGTCCTACAAACTGCGTCATTATTTTGAGTCTCACCTAGTAACGGTAGTGTCATCCTTCCCTCTGGGAAATTATTCAGAACATGGAAGCCTCAGGTAGGATAGTAAAATGCGGTCGAGCTTATGGGAGAAACACTCTCGTTTGCCCTAAGAAAGGCTATCAAGTCTTAGATATTGGCGAACTTCCTGGCTGAATGGACCGACACTCAGTTGCCGACGGCTCCGATACATGCCGCGCTGTGGACTATGTACTTCGATGGGTTGCTGATGAAAATAGGAGCGGGCGTAGGCCTACTCTTCATCTTACCTCTTGGAGTACACCTGCATTATATAATACGCCTCCACTTTGCTGCATCCAACAACGTAGCCGAGTACAAAGCCTTGGTTAATGACCTGCGCATTGCCACTGAGCTAGGAGTCAGGCGCCTCGACATCCAAGGAGACTCTCAACTCATCATCAACAAAGTCATGAAGAACTCAAGCTATCATGACGCAAGGATGGAGGCCTATTGCGAAGAGGTTCAACGCATGGAGGACATGTTCTTTGGGCTGGAACTCAACCACATCGCACGACATTACAACGAGGTTGCCGATGAACTGGCAAAGATAGCCTCGGGGTGAACCACGGTTCCCCCGAATGTCTTTTCGAGGGATGTCTACAAACCCTCTGTTGTAATCAAAGAGGCGCTCAAACCTGCTCCTAACACCAGCACACCCCCATCTGGCGAGACCAAAGCCATGCAAATCGATGGAGAACAGGGCAGGGCCATGCCAGCCCTAGATTGGCAAACCCCATATCTGGAGTACCTCCTTCGAGAGGAACTACCCCTCGGCAAGGCTGAGGCAAGGCAACTGATTCGGTGGGCCAAGACATTCTCACTGCTTGGTGAAGAAAAGGAGTTGTACTGACGCAGCCTCTCGGGAATTCTCCAGTGGTGCATACCGATCAGCCATGGTCAAGAGCTATTGGGCGAGATTCACTCGGGGGCTAGTGGGCACCACACGGCGCCCCGAATCCTCGTAGGACATGTCTTTAGACAAGGGTTCTACTGGCCAACTACGGTTGCCAATGCCACTAAGATTGTGTGCTCTAGCAAGGGGTGCCAATTTTACGTGAAGCGAACGCACCTGCCAGCTCAGGCCCTACAGACAATTCCAATCACTTGGCCTTTTGCTATATGGGGGTTAGACCTCGTTGGTCCCTTGCAAAAGGCGCTCGAGGGCTTTACACACCTGTTGGTCGCGATTGACAAATTTTCCATGTGGATCGAGGTCTGACCCCTCACCAACATCAAGTCTGACCAGACAATGGCTTTCTTCACAGATATCATCCATCGCTGTGGGGTCCCAAACTCCATTATCAGGACCACGACCACAGTTCACAGGAAAGAAGATCATGAGTTTATGTAACGACCACCACATACGTGTGGACTGGTCAGCCATGGCTCATCCGAGGACAAAGGGGCAAGTAGAACATGCCAATGGCATGATTCTACAAGGCCTCAAGCCAAGGATCTTCAACGAGCTAAACAAGTTCAGCAGACGATGGCTTAATGAACTCCCCTCGGTGATTTGGAGTCTAAGGACAACCTCGAGCTGGGCCATGGGGTTCACGCCATTCTTCCTAGTGTGTGGGGTCGATGCCATCATGCCCACGGACTTAGAACATGGCTCCCTGAGGCTACGAGCATACATCGACCACAACAATCAAGTCAACCGCGAGGACTCACTTGACCAACTAGAAGAGGCTTAGGACATAGCACTTCTACACTCGGTCAGGTACCAGCAGTCGCTTTGGTGCTATCACGCAAGGCGTGTCCGACCCTGGGGATTCTAGGAGGGGGACATGGTACCTTTGATTATGGCAAGACAATAGAGGGCGTCACAAGCTCACTCCTCCCTGGGAAGGACCTTTTATCATCGTTAAGGTGCTGAAACCTGGAACCTACAAGCTCGGCAACAAACAAGGAGAAGTCTACGAGAACACTTGGAACATTGAACAACTACATAGCTTTTTATCCTTAGATTTCCAAGCTGTTATGTACTCCAAATACTTATGAATAAAAAGTCTAACCTTCAAGTGAGGCTCGGCCCTGTCTCCCCTAGACCGAACCTCCCTTGAGGGCTAGAAGGGGGGAACTCTGTGCCACTTTTTCTCATAAGTT
The DNA here is from genome assembly GCA_029449295.1 of Zea luxurians. Lineage (NCBI taxonomy): Eukaryota > Viridiplantae > Streptophyta > Magnoliopsida > Poales > Poaceae > Zea > Zea luxurians. Next base: position 145,910 of record JAOPSE010000795.1, on the reverse strand, counting down.
TTTTCATAAAAAATGAGTATCGTGCTTTTGCCCTATTCAAAAAATGAAATCCTAAAAGAACAAGAGGCATCCTGATACAAAAGGGTGGTCGAGCCATAGGAACACCTACGCCTTTGGGATATAGATTCCTCACCCACCATCCTTCTCTTAAGAATGTAACTCGCGTTCTGACAGGAACTCCACAAAAAAACTGGACGACGAACACAAAACACGAGAAAAGTGCACAACAGAACACAAAACAAAAGTCTCAGGACAATATACATAAAGCGAACTTAGGAGTTTGTTACAACCTGTCGGCGTTTCGAGACCGGGGGGTCCCCGAGCCGATGAGTGAGTGTGCCGCGTGCCCCAGCCCAGATGGGTCGAGCGCGTGAGCGAGCGCGAAGGGGGGAGAGAGCGAGGTGGCCGGAGCCGGGTCGTGAGGGAGTCGGAGATCCCGCGGCCTTCGTGTTCGTCCCACGCCCAGGTCGGGTGCGCTTGCAGTAGGGGGTTACAAGCGTCCGCGCGGGTGAGGGGAGCGAGCGGCCCCAAGAGAGCGCCTGCCCCTGCCCTCGTTCCCGCGAGGCCAACCTCCTCTAAGAAGGCCCTGGTCCTTCCTTTTATAGGCGTAAGGAGAGGATCCAGGTGTACAAATGGGGGTGTAGCAAGGTGCTACGTGTCTAGCGGGGGAGAGCTAGTGCCCTAAGTACATGCCAAGGTGGCAGCCGGAGAGATCTTGGCACCCGGCTAGTGTGGCGTCGTGGCTGTCGGAGAAGCAATGGAGCTTGGCGGAGGGACAGCTGTCGGAGTGGTTGGGCCCTTGCTAACGTCCCGCTGCTTCCGTAAGAGAGCTGAGAGCCGCCGTCGTCATGGGTCCAGCGGGGTGCCATCATTGCCTATCTGGCGGAGCTAGCCAGATGGGACGTCGGTCCTGTTTCCTGCGGCCCGAGTCGGCTCGGGGTAGGGTGATGATGGCGCTTCCTGTCGACGTGGCGGACTCGTGCCCTAGGTCGGGCGACGTGGAGGCTCCTCCGAAGCCGAGGTCGAGTTTGTCCTGCATGGCCGAGGCCGAGCCCGAGCTCCTGGGTCGGGCGAGGCGGAGGTCGTTCGGTAGAGGCCAGGGCGGAGTCCGAGCCCTGGGTCGGGCGAGGCGGAGTTCGTCGTCTTCCGGGGCCTTAGCCCGAGTCCGAGCCCTGGGTCGGGCGGAGCGGAGTTCGCCGTCTTCCGGGGCCTTAGCCCGAGTCCGAGCCCTGGGTCGGGCGGAGCGGAGTTCGCCGACTTCCGGGGCCTTAGCCCGAGTCCGAGCCCTGGGTCGGGCGGAGCGGAGTTCGCCGTCTTCCGGGGCCTTAGCCCGAGTCTGAGCCCTGGGTCGGGCGGAGCGGAGTTCGCCGTCTTCCGGGGCCTTAGCCCGAGTCCGAGCCCTGGGTCGGGCGGAGCGGAGTTCGCCGTCTTCCGGGGCCTTAGCCCGAGTCCGAGCCCTGGGTCGGGCGGAGCTTCCTACGGCGCTTTTGGCCAAGCCTGGCCGCCCGGCAGTCCCACTCTTTGCGTCAAATGCCCCAGTGACTTGGTCGGTCGGCGCGGTGATTTAGTCAGGGTTGCTTCTCAACGAAGGCAAGGCCCCGGGCGAGCCGGAGATGCGTCTGCCGTAAAAAGGGGGCCTTGGGCGAGACGGAAACACCTCAGGGTCGGCTGCCCTTGCCCGAGGCTAGGCTCGGGCGTGGCGTGATCGAGTCGCTCGTATGGACTGATCCTTGACTTAATCAAACCCATCAGGCCTCTGCAGCTTTATGCTGATGGGGGTTACCAGCTGAGAATTAGGCGTCTTGAGGGTACCCCTAATTATGGTCCCCGACAGTAGCCCCCGAGCCTCGAAGGGAGTGTTAGCACTCGCTTGGAGGCTTTTCGTCGCACTTTTTTGCAAGGGGACCAGCCTTTCTCGGTTGCACTTTGTTCCGGTGGGTGCGCGCGAGCGCACCCGCCGGGTGTAGCCCCCGAGGCCTCGGAGGAGTGGTTTCACTCCTTCGAGGTCTTAATGCCTTGCGTAATGCTTCGGCTGGTCTGGCGGTTCCCTCATGCGAACAGGCCGTAGCCCGGGTGCACTGTCGGGGCCCATGTTCTCGGGCTGGTATGTTGACGCTGTCAACGGTTCGGCCGGAGCCGGGTTTGCGAGAGCAGCCCCCGAGCCTCCGCACAGAGCGAGAGGACGATCAGGGACAGACTCGGCTTTTTTACATACGCCCCTACGTCGCCTTTCCGCAAGGAGGAGGGGGAGAGCGCCATGTTACCCTCGATGGGCACCGAACATGGTGTCTCCGGTGAGCTGCAATCGGGTAATCCGAGTGGACGTCCGTGCCCCGTTCGTTGGGGGTCGGCTAGGGGCCCGGAGGCACGCCCAAAAGTACCTGCGGGTGATCTGCCGGACCCGGTCCCCTGGCGACGGGGTCCGAGGGCTCGTTGCCTCCCTCCGATGGGATTCCGTTACAGAGTCGTTCCCGCTGGTCTCGGAAATGTCCTAGGGTACCTCGGGAGCGCAGCCCGAGCCTTGGTTATGTATCGAACGTACCCCTGGTCATCCCTCGCTCGGTGTCTGAGGCGACTGTGAACCCTTCGGGGGGCCAGCCTTCGAACCCCTGATCAGTAATGGGCGCGGAGCCCGAGTAGCCTGAGGCGGTCGTGGAACCTTTCGGGGGGCCGACTTTCGAACCTCTGACCAGTAGTGGGTGTCGGGCCCACGCGATCTTAGGCGGCTGTTGAACCCTTCGGGGGGCCAGCCTTCGAACCCCTGATCAGTAAGGAGGCTCGGAGCCTAGTTCCTTCACGGGGAAGGATCCCTTTGGGGGTATCCCCTTTCCCGGTCCCTGTTGCAAGAGATAGAGAAAGAAGGAAAAGGGAAAAAGGATACGAAATTTGAACGACGTGGCATACCTTTTTTGGTGTGGTCGTTTTGGCGAAGGCGAAACGTCGCCAGCTGCTCCCGCCAGTAGCGCTGCCCGTCGAGCCGCGGAGTTAATGCGCCGGGGCGAGTAGTTGGCGAGGCTGCCGTTGCGCGTGCGCGAGCCATTCGAGGAACGGGTCACGGGCGTGTCGTCTTCACACCGTGAGAGAGGGGGTTCTCTTGCTGCCTCCGGATGGGACGTGAGCTTGGCTGATGGCGTGACCGCTGCTCTTGCGCGCCTGCCACCGTCATTACTGCCGGCCCACTTTTGACCGCGTTCGACCGCTGCGTCAGGCTGGCGCAGCTGGGCCGCGCGCTGGGCCGCCTCGGGTCGCGGTATTGGTTCCGCAACCGAGGAGGTGCGGTGGTGGTGTAAGTGGCATAGTGGCTTACATGCAGCATCCGGTGCGCCGGTTGCGCGACGCGTGGGCTTGAGCCTCCGTGCTGGCCTGTCAGGAGTCGGAGAGGCGCGTCCACTTGGCGCGGTTGCATGCCGCCCGCATGGCTGCCCGCCCCTTTCGCCCGTTGGTCTGGGCAAAAGTGGAGGGTCACTTGTAACCGCTGGGTGGTTGCGCGCGCCGTGCGCGGCGGTTCGGCTTCTTCTGTTCGGAGCCGGTCTGCATGACAGGTGGGTCCCAGCCCCCGCGCCGCAGGGGAGGGCTTTGGAGGCGTGTTGGAGAAGACTCAGCCCATGACGATTGGGGGCGCAAGCACGGAGAGTTGCCTTTAAAAGGAGGGCGACCCCTTCCGTAAGGCAACCATGTCTTCTTCCTTCTTTATGCATCGCGTCTTTCCACCTTTCAAGCCCCCGGATGGGGGAAATCGCCATCTCCGTGCCTCATCGTCGGAGGACACTACTTCGTGGGAGTGGGTACCTTTCAGCCATCGTTCGGCTTCAAGGATTTTCATCATGCAGCCCGGCTGCACCCCTCCATCGGCGGTCACCCAAGAGGGTGACCTCCGGCTTGATGGTGGGGGAAAGCGAGCCGGGCTGCGACCTCTGCCCCTCCCTCAGCCTCAAGGATTTTCATCACCAGGGCTGAGGAGGGGAGTGTGCCGAGTTGGGGTCGTCCCCTGCGCGGGCGGTGGCCCGCTCCTTCCCTCAGTGATCGGGGGGAAGGGCGGGAGTCGTCCGTGGCACCAACAGCTGCACCGTGCCTGGCTCTCTGAGCCGAGCAGTTTCGGAACCGCTCCCGGTGCCGCCTCCCGCCACGGCAGCTGGAAGAGGTTCTTCCGCCGGCGCGACAGCCAAGGTTGGCCATGGACCGACCTCCAACTCTACGGCCTTCTGCCCGTCCTTGTCTCTCGAGTTTGGGCAAGGGCGGGGGCCTCCTAGCAGCAGCATCCGCCCTGAGGTCGTCATTGCTGCTGTTCGGCCCCCGGGGCAGAAGTCTTCATCGTCGCCGCTGTCGGGGCGGTCGGCGACATGCCGTTCGTCGGTCTTCTGTTGCCCCGCAGGCCCACCCCTATCGAGTGGGGTTGTTTGTACCTGCGGAGGGGGAACCAGAGTTCCGTTTGTAGTGGCACTTCGAGTGCCGGGTTTTTTGTTCATTTCGGCTTTCGGGGCCTGAACATGTATGTAACGTCGGCACAGAGCCGTATTTTTTCCTCATTTCCGAGCACTAAGACTCGTTTGCTGATTATCTGAACCGCTTTTCCAAGCATGAGTCGCTCCGTGTCAAGGTGACGAGTGAGGTATCCGTATCCCGGAGGCGTAGGAGTCCCTCGGCTCGGTCGGCCCTGTTGTCCGAGGCTCCTCTAGCTTAGTTAAAGAGGCCCCTCGGCCGCTCTTCGACGAGCCGAGGCCAGGGGTATCGATATCAGCATGAGCAGAGGTGGAGTTGGCTCGAAAATGAAACCTGGTTGGCGGGAGCCTAGCCGAGTTGTCCGTTGGCAGGATCGACGCCGGAGTCGGTCAGCCGAGGCTTCGGACCGGGCTCGTGCCCTCGGAAGGTGGTTGGCCGAGGCCCCGGAGGTGGCTGGCCGAGCCGCCTGCTCGGGCTGGATTCCCGAAGAAGTCCCTGACAACGATCGCCCGGGCGTGGTGATGACGCCGTCCTTCGGAGCGGAGGCCCTCGGACCGTGTCGCCGTCCGAGGCTAGGTCGGGCCTCGCCGAAGGTGCTGTCGATGCCGAGGGTGTCGCCACCCCCTTCCAGCGTCCAGACCCGAGCCTGCAGGATCAGCTTGTCTTGTAGTGTGTGCTTTGTGCGGCCGTCGAGGCCAGAACACACACCCTTGCTGTGTTGTAAAGCTGCGTCTCTTTTCCTCTTGTTCCAAGCATCTGGACTTTTTGTCAGTAATAGGGATGTTTGTGCGGGCGAAAGTTGCTTCTCACGGAAGGTGAGGAGTGAGGTATCCGTATCCCGGAGGCGTGGGAGTCCCTCGGCTCGGTCGGCCTTGCCGCTTACGCGCACTTTTACTCGTCCATGAGGCCCTATCACCGACTTAGTCGAGAAAACTCGAAGAATCGCTTCGACAGAAGGGCTTCCGAACGTAGAGACTTGTTCGATCCGCGGAGTCACCTTATCCGAACGCGAGTTACTTATCGCAGAAGGTGATGAGTGAGGTATCCGTATCCCGGAGGCGTAGGAGTCCCTCGGCTCGGTCAGCCTTAACTGCTTACGTGTACCCCGTCGTTTCCAGGACCCACTTTTCGAAGTAGTCAAAAAGCACGAAAGATATTCTGGTAAAAGAGATTTTCTGTTCGAGGAAAATTTTGACGCAGAGGGGGTTCCCCCCTTTTAGCCCCCGAGGGAGGGTCGGGCTTTGCCGAGGCGAGGCCGAACCTTCCTTGTTGACTAAACTTTGCGTGGGTGCGAGGTATATGAACAATTTGGAAACATCTCAAGGGTAGAAGCGACGTAGCTGTTGGATGTTCCAAGTGTTGCCGTAGACCTCGCCTTGACCTTTGGCCAGCTTGTACGTTCCGGGCTTCAGAACTTTGGCGATGACGAACGGCCCCTCCCAGGGGGGCGTGAGCTTGTGCCTCCCTCGGGCGTCTTGGCGTAGCCGAAGCACCAGGTCGCCCACCTGGAGGTCTCGGGGTCGGACCCCTCGGGCGTGGTAGCGTCGCAGGGACTGCTGATACCGCGCCGAGTGTAGTAAGGCCCTGTCCCGAGCCTCGTCCAGCTGGTCCAGCGAGTCTTCTCGGCTAGCTTGGTTGCTTTCATCGTTGTAGGCCCTCGTCCTCGGGGAGCCGTATTCCAGGTCAGTGGGCAAGACGGCCTCGGCCCCGTAGACCAGGAAGAACGGTGTGAAACCCGTGGCTCGGCTCGGCGTCGTCCTCAGGCTCCAGACCACCAAGGGGAGTTCCTTCATCCATCGCTTGCCGAACTTGTTGAGATCATTGTAAATCCGAGGCTTGAGCCCTTGTAGAATCATGCCATTGGCACGTTCTACTTGCCCATTCGACATGGGATGAGCTACGGCGGCCCAGTCTACCCGGATGTTGTGATCCTCGCAAAAATCCAAGAATTTTTTGCCGGTGAACTGGGTGCCGTTGTCGGTGATGATGGAGTTCGGGACCCCGAAGCGATGGATGATGTTGGTGAAGAACGCCACCGCCTGCTCGGATCTGATGCTGTTCAGGGGTCGGACCTCGATCCACTTGGAGAATTTGTCGACGGCGACCAGCAGGTGCGTGTAGCCCCCGGGCGCCTTCTGCAGAGGGCCGACGAGGTCCAGACCCCACACAGCGAAGGGCCAGGTGATGGGTATCGTCTGCAGAGCCTGAGCGGGCAGGTGGGTCTGCTTCGCATAGAATTGGCACCCTTCGCAGGCGCGGACAATTCTAGTGGCGTCAGCCACCGCCGTCGGCCAATAGAAGCCTTGGCGGAAAGCGTTCCCGACGAGGGTTCGAGGTGCTGCATGATGGCCGCAAGCCCCCGAGTGTATTTCCTGCAGGAGTTCCTGGCCCTCGACGATGGAGATGCATCGCTGGAGGATGCCCGAGGGGCTATGGTGGTAGAGCTCCTTCTCATCGCCCAGCAAGACGAACGACTTGGCGCGTCGCGCTACCCGCCGAGCCTCGGCTCGGTCGAGGGGCAGTTCTCCTTGGCGGAGATATTGCAGGTACGGGGTCTGCCAATCTTGTTCTGGCGTGACCCCGCTCTGCTCCTCCTCGATGCGCAGTACTTCGCCCTCGGGAGCCGAGGGTTCCTCGGGCTGAACCGAGGATGGCTCGGGCTGGGCCGAGGCTGCCTCGGACGGGGCCGAGGGCACCTCGGGCTCGGGCGTGTCGCCGATCTTGACGGAGGGTTGGTGCAGATCCCGGGAGAAGACGTCCGGGGGAACCGTCGTTCGCCCCGAGGCTATCTTCGCCAGCTCGTCCGCAGTCTCGTTGTAGTGCCGGGCGATGTGGTTAAGCTCGAGCCCGTAGAACTTGTCTTCCAGGCGTCGAACCTCATCACAGTAGGCCTCCATCTTCGGGTCGCGGCAGTGGGAGTTCTTCATGACTTGGTCGATGACGAGCTGCGAGTCGCCGCGTGCATCGAGGCGTCGGACCCCTAGCTCGATGGCGATTCGCAATCCGTTGATCAGAGCCTCGTACTCAGCCACATTGTTGGACGCCGGGAAATGGAGGCGGAGCACGTAGCGCAGGTGTTTCCCGAGGGGCGAGACGAAGAGCAGGCCCGCGCCGGCTCCCGTCTTCATCAGCGACCCGTCGAAAAACATGGTCCAGAGCTCCGGTTGGATCGGAGCCGTCGGCAACTGGGTGTCGACCCATTCGGCTACGAAGTCCGCCAGTACCTGGGATTTGATGGCCTTCCGAGGGGCGAACGAGATTGCCTCGCCCATGATTTCCACCGCCCACTTCGCGATCCGTCCCGAGGCTTCTCGGCACTGGATGATCTCCCCCAGGGGGAAGGATGACACCACAGTCACCGGATGAGACTCGAAGTAATGTCGCAGCTTTCGCCTCGTCAGGATCACTGCATACAGCAGCTTCTGGACTTGTGGGTAGCGGATCTTGGTCTCGGACAGCACCTCGCTGACGAAGTAAACTGGCCTCTGAATGGGCAAGGCATGCCCCTCTTCCCGCCTTTCGACCACGATCGCGGCGCTGACCACCTGAGTGGTAGCGGCGACGTAGACCAAGAGGGCTTCTCCATCAGCTGGGGGTACCAAGACGGGCGCCTGGGTGAGGAGTGCCTTCAGGTTCCCGAGGGCTTCCTCGGCCTCGGGAGTCCAAGTGAAGCACTCGGCTTTCCTTAAGAGACGGTACAGGGGCAGGCCTCTTTCGCCGAGGCGCGAGATGAAACGGCTCAAGGCCGCGAGACATCCCATGACCCTCTGTACGCCTTTTAAGTCCTTGATGGGCCCCATGCTTGTGATGGCTGCGATCTTCTCCGGGTTGGCTTCGATGCCCCGCTCGGAGACGATGAATCCCAGGAGCATGCCTCGGGGCACCCCGAAGGCGCACTTCTCGGGATTGAGCTTGACGCCCTTCGCCTTGAGACACCGGAATGTCAGTTCAAGGTCGGAGAGAAGGTCGGAGGCTTTCCTCGTCTTGACTACGATGTCATCGACGTAGGCCTCGACCGTGCGACCGATGTGTTCGCCGAACACATGGTTCATGCACCGCTGGTACGTTGCACCCGCGTTCCTCAAACCGAACGGCATGGTGACATAACAGTACATGCCGAAGGGCGTGATGAAAGAAGTCACGAGCTGGTCGGACTCTTTCATCTTGATTTGATGATACCCTGAGTAGGCATCGAGGAAAGACAGGGTTTCGCACCCTGCAGTGGAGTCCACGATTTGATCGATGCGAGGTAGAGGGTAGGGGACCTTCGGACATGCTTTGTTGAGACCAGTGTAGTCTACACACATCCGCCATTTCCCTCCTTTCTTCCTCACAAGTACAGGGTTGGCAAGCCATTCGGGATGGAATACCTCTTTGATGAACCCTGCTGCCATCAGCTCGTGGATCTCCTCGCCTATCACCCTGCGCCTTTCCTCGTTGAATCGGCGCAGAGGCTGTCTGACCGGTCGGGCTCCGGCCCGAATATCCAGCGAGTGCTCGGCGACATCCCTCGGTATGCCGGGCATGTCCGAGGGACTCCACGCAAAGACGTCGGCGTTTGCGCGGAGAAAGTCGACGAGCACTGCTTCCTATTTGGGGTCGAGCCTGGAACCGATCCGGATCTGCTTGGAGGTGTCTCCACTGGGGTCGAGAGGGACGGCCTTAACCGTCTCCGCTGGCTCGAAGTTGCCGGCATGTCGCTTCACGTCCGGCACCTCCCGGGAGAGGTTTTCCAGGTCAGCGATGAGGGCCTCGGACTCGGCGAGGGCCTCGGCGTACTCCACGCACTCCACATCGCATTCGAACGCGTGTTTGTACGTGGGGCCGACGGTGATGACCCCGTTGGGGCCCGGCATCTTGAGCTTCAGGTAGGTGTAATTGGGGATGGCCATGAACTTCGCGTAGCATGGCCTTCCCAACACTGCGTGGTAGGTTCCTCGGAACCCGACCACCTCGAACGTCAAAGTCTCCCTTCGGAAGTTGGAGGGTGTTCCGAAGCAGACAGGAAGGTCGAGCTGTCCGAGGGGCTGGACGCGCTTCCCAGGGATGATCCCGTGGAAGGGCGCAGCGCCTGCTCGGACGGATGACAGATCGACGCGCAGGAGCCTGAGGGTCTCGGCGTAGATGATATTGAGGCAGCTGCCCCCATCCATCAGGACCTTGGTGAGCCTGACGTCGCCGATGACGGGATCGACGACGAGCGGGTACTTCCCCGGGCTCGGCACGTGGTCGGGGTGGTCATCCTGGTCGAAGGTGATGGGCTTGTCGGACCAGTCTAGGTAGACTGGTGCCGCCACCTTCACCAAGCAGACCTCCCGACGCTCTTGCTTACGATGCCGAGCCGAGGCATTCGCCGCATGCCCTTCGTAGATCATGAAGCAGTCGCGGACCTCGGGGAACTCTCCTGCTTGGTGATCTTCCTTTTTGTCGTCGTCGCGGGCCCTGCCACCCTCTGCGGGGGGCCCGGCCCGGTGGAAGTGGCGCCGAAGCATGACGCACTCCTCGAGGGTGTGCTTGATGGGCCCCTGATGGTAGGGGCACGTCTCCTTGAGCGCCTTGTCGAAGAGGTTGGCGCCTCCGGGGGGCTTCCGAGGGTTCTTGTGTTCGGCGGCGGCGACAAGGTCCGTGCTGGCGGCGTCGCGTTTCGCTTGCGACTTCCTCCTGCCTTTCTTCTTGGCGCCGAGCGGAGTAGACGCCTCGGGAGCATCTTCCGATGGGCGGCCCTGGGGCTGCTTGTCCTTTCGGAAGATGGCTTCGACCGCCTCCTGACCAGAGGCGAACTTGGTGGCGATGTCCATCAGCTCGCTCGCCCTGGTGGGGGTCTTGCGACCCAACTTACTCACCAGGTCACGGCAGGTGGTGCCGGCGAGGAACGCGCCGATGACATCGGAGTCGGTGATGTTGGGCAGCTCGGTGCGCTGCTTCGAGAATCGCCGGATGTAGTCCCGAAGAGACTCTCCCGGCTGTTGCCGGCAGCTTCGGAGGTCCCAGGAATTCCCGGGGCGCACGTACGTGCCCTGGAAGTTGCCGGCGAAGGCTTGGACCAGATCCTCCCAGTTGGAAATCTGCCCCGGAGGCAGGTGCTCCAACCAAGCGCGAGCAGTGTCGGAGAGGAACAGGGGGAGGTTGCGGATGATGAGGTTGTCGTCGTCCGTCCCACCCAGTTGACAGGCCAGGCGGTAGTCCGCGAGCCACAATTCCGGTCTCGTTTCCCCCGAGTACTTTGTGATAGTAGTCGGGGGTCGGAATCGGGGCGGAAACGGCGCCCGCCGAATGGCCCGGCTGAAGACCTGCGGACCGGGTGGTTCGGGCGAGGGACTCCGATCCTCCCCGCTGTCGTAGCGTCCCCCACGCCTGGGGTGATAACCTCGGCGCACCCTTTCGTCGAGGTGGGCCCGACGGTCGCGATGAGGGTGCTCGTCGCCGAGGTGGCCCGGGGCCGCTGGCGCGGTGTTGCGCGTGCGCCCGGTGTAGACCGAGGCTTCCCGCATGAGTCGGGAAGTCGCGGCGCGAGGTTCCGAGGGGTACCCCTACCTTCGAGAGGCAGAGCTCTCGGCCCGCCGGGCCGCAGCGCCTTCCAGGAGATGCTTGAGCTCTCCCTGGATTCGCCGACCCTCGGTGGTTGATGACTCCGGCATCGCGCGGAGGAGCATCGCTGCGGCGGCCAGGTCCTGACCGGTCCCGCCGGATGCGGGTGGCGGTCTGTCCCTGGCATCGTTGGCGATGCGGTGCTGGAGACCTTGGGGCAAGTGACGTATTTCTCCGGCCGAGGGCTGGCCCGCCCATACCTGCCCGACGTCCCGGCGGATTGCCTCAAGCGCTCCTGCTCCCTCATCGAGCCCGGCCTGCGCCCCGCGGACTTGCTCGAGCTGTGGGTCGTGACCCCCCGCCGGAACGGGGACCACAGCTAGCTCCCGCGGGATGTCGGCGCGAGGCGCTGGCCTAGGGGGATCACCATCCTCCGGCATGCCGAGACAGCTGCCTCCGGAGGGATCCCCTAGCTCGACGTGGAAACACTCGCGGCTCGGGCCGCAGTCCTTGTCGTCAAGGCTGCGGCTGCCGTCGGAACAGTCGGAGAGGCAGTAGTTGCATGCGGTCATGAAGTCCCGCATGGCACTGGGGTTGCCAGATCCAGAGAAATCCCAGCAGATGCTGGGGTCGTCATCTTCCTCGGACCCAGAGAGTCCCTAGGTCGAGACGCCCGTCAATCGGTCCCAAGGCGACCGCACACGAAACCCCAGAGGGGTTGCACTCGCCTCAACGTGAGCGTCCGCCAAAGCGAGGTCGCTAGGCGGGTTGAGGCTGAGTCGAAATGACAAAGGATGGGAATCAGCCGGTACCTTTTGGTCGACGAGGAGCGACGAAGTCACATCGGGGGCTGATCGCGCTGTCGTCCTGGGTGCGAGGGCGACGTCCTGCAGGCCCTCCGTGAGCGTGCTGGCGTCGTCCACTTGCTCGGGGTCAGCGTGTCGCGGGGGGACGGCGCTCGCCTTCGCCTCAAACGCGTGGGTGATGCCCGACGCGTCCTCCGTTGGGGCGCTGGGGATGTCGATTTGCTCGACAGCCGACTGAGCGCAGCCTCCCGCTCGGCCCTGGTTGCCCCGCCTCCTCCTCCGATGGCGAGGGAGAGGATGGGGCGAGCTCGAAAGTTGTCCTTCCCCCACGCGGGAAAGACGTCGTCGATTCCGCCGCCGGCGGGCGGGCTGTCCGCCACCATTGTCGCTGTCGCGCGGCGGTGGAAGGAGTATCATGTCGTAGCTGCCGTCGAAAGACACGAACTCGAGGCTTCCGAAACGGAGCACCGTCCCGGGTTGAAGAGGTCGTTGGAGACTGCCCATCTGGAGCTTGACGGGAAACTACTCGTCAACACGCAGCAGGCCCCTACCTGGCGCGCCAACTGTCGGCGTTTCAAGACCGGGGGGTCCCCGAGCCGACGAGTGAGTGTGCCGCGTGCCCCAGCCCAGATGGGTCGAGCGCGTGAGCGAGCGCGAAGGGGGGAGAGAGCGAGGTGGCCGGAGCCGGGTCGTGAGGGAGTCGGAGATCCCGCGGCCTTCGTGTTCGTCCCGCGCCCAGGTTGGGTGCGCTTGCAGTAGGGGGTTACAAGCGTCCGCGCGGGTGAGGGGAGCGAGCGGCCCCAAGAGAGCGCCTGCCCCTGCCCTCGTTCCCGCGAGGCCAACCTCCTCTAAGAAGGCCCTGGTCCTTCCTTTTATAGGCGTAAGGAGAGGATCCAGGTGTACAAATGGGGGTGTAGCAAGGTGCTACGTGTCTAGCGGGGGAGAGCTAGTGCCCTAAGTACATGCCAAGGTGGCAGCCGGAGAGATCTTGGCACCCGGCTAGTGTGGCGTCGTGGCTGTCGGAGAAGCAATGGAGCTTGGCGGAGGGACAGCTGTCGGAGTGGTTGGGCCCTTGCTGACGTCCCCCTGCTTCCGTAAGAGAGCTGAGAGCCGCCGTCGTCATGGGTCCAGCGGGGTGCCATCATTGCCTATCTGGCGGAGCTAGCCAGATGGGACGTCGGTCCTGTTTCCTGCGGCCCGAGTCGGCTCGGGGTAGGGTGATGATGGCGCTTCCTGTCGACGTGGCGGACTCGTGCCCTAGGTCGGGCGACGTGGAGGCTCCTCCGGGGCCTTAGCCCGAGTCCGGGGCCTGGGTCGGGCGGAGCGGAGTTCGCCGTCTTCCGGGGCCTTAGCCCGAGTCCGAGCCCTGGGTCGGGCAGAGCGGAGTTCGCCGTCTTCCGGGGCCTTAGCCCGAGTCCGAGCCCTGGGTCGGGCGGAGCGGAGTTCGCCGTCTTCCGGGGCCTTAGCCCGAGTCCGAGCCCTGGGTCGGGCGGAGCTTCCTACGGCGCTTTTGGCCAAGCCTGGCCGCCCGGCAGTCCCACTCTTTGCGTCAAATGCCCCAGTGACTTGGTCGGTCGGCGCGGTGATTTAGTCAGGGTTGCTTCTCAACGAAGGCAAGGCCTCGGGCGAGCCGGAGATGCGTCTGCCGTAAAAAGGGGGCCTCGGGCGAGACGGAAACACCTCAGGGTCGGCTGCCCTTGCCCGAGGCTAGGCTCGGGCGTGGCGTGATCGAGTCGCTCGTATGGACTGATCCCTGACTTAATCAAACCCATCAGGCCTCTGCAGCTTTATGCTGATGGGGGTTACCAGCTGAGAATTAGGCGTCTTGAGGGTACCCCTAATTATGGTCCCCGACACAACCCCACAGGGGAAACAGCTCAGGCATCGGAAGGAGTTGAGGAAGCACCCTCGGCGTCATCTGGGGGCATCGCGGCTGAGTTGACCTAGCGCCGATTGGAGAGATTGGTGGAACCACCTCTTCTTCGAAGTGGTGAGCCATCACTGTGCCTGGCCTTTTGACAACATCGGCAAGCCTCCAGACCTCCACCTCGGTAAGATCATCCTCATCGGGTAGGATATAGCCCTCGCTCACTCGTTTGAGGTCTACCTCATAGCAGGATGCAATGACTACCAATGCCCGCTTCACCCCGGTGTGAACGGCCTTGCGGAGTTCGCTCCCCATATGGCCACTCTGGTCTTCAGCGCTGAAGGTTTGGCTGAAGTCTGCCATCGCCTCGAACAAGGTGTTGAGCTTGACGACCTTCACATCAATGGCCCGGGAGAGCGTCCAGGATGTTTCGATGGAGGTATCAAGGTCCCGCTTGAGCTCTGAACATGATCAAACAAGAACGTTGCGACACAGCCAAAGTGACCTGAGTAGGTGAAGTATGGGTAAGCAACACATACCTCCCATTTGGGTCCTCAGACCCTAGGCCTCAGGCCGCTCGGCTTTGAGATCCTTAGCGAGGGATCCAGCTTGGCGCTGAAGCTCCTCCTGTTCGCCAGGCACTTTCTAGAGGTTCTCCTCTAGTAAGCGGACCTTCTCCACCAATGGTGCCACCTCCCAACATGCGGTCACCGCCTCATCCCTTAGCTCCAAGCACAATGTTAGGAGATCTACTGCCTTGGCGCTTTTCTACGAAAGCTGCTCATTTGAACGATCAAGCAAGCCCTTCTGGCGCAGCAACATGTCCTAGATGCTGCGCCCGTAGTGAATGAAGACGGACTTGGCCATGGACTTCGCCATGAGACCCTGAGAAGAAAGTAGACACCATCAACATATGCCCTATGAAAAGGAATACGTCGCCATACAAGATGCTCGATCCCCTTACCCAAACCATGATCTGAAACTCGGACCACATCTCCTACTCTTCCCAGTCATTAAGGATGAACATTGGCTCGCCGTCTTCATCCAGCCACGAAAGGCGTGGGCCTCCCCACTTGAACGGATCTCTCCCAACGCGAACGATGCCACTGCTCGCCTAATTGTTGGGGAAGAGCTCGATGTGCTCTAGGACTGGGACCTCGGGCCACCTCGAGGGACCGGCCTCATCGGCATCAGCTTCCCCCTTGCCTCGGTCAGAAGCCGAGGAATCAAGGAGGGAGATCAATATCTCTAAGGGAGTCAGTGATGCCCCGCCGATGCCGCATCATCCACCATTGGCCCCTCCACGGATGGGTCGAGGATGGCCTCGACAGGCATTGTTGGAGGTGCCGCAGCCACCTCGGCAGCAGGGACCTCCTGACTGGCCATCCCCTCAGGGCTAGCCTGGCTACCTCAGCACCCTGCTGAATGGCCTCCCAGGCAGCATCAACCCACGAGAGGGAGTGGGCCATAGCCCCGACAGACACCCCCACGACCGTCTTCACAGCCTTAGCAGGGGTAAAGATCGGCGGCGTCCGCCTTGCGCTTCAGGCTAAGACATGAAGAGGCAAAAAATCACACGAAGAACTCAAAAATGGAGTCGAACTTTGTTACCTCCCAAAACAACTTACCTAGATAGGGGCATGCCTAGCATCCTTGGCCCTTGACTCCTTAGGCCCTTCACCCCTAAGGTCGGCACCTGGATCGTGTCGGCGGCCCTCTCGACCATTGTCGCCTCCTCCTCGACTGCAGGGGCGGGTCCTGGCTCGGTAGACGCCCGGGTCTTGAGCAGAGGCGCTGAGACCTCAACCCGAGGCACGGGCACGTCCGCACTAGAGGACGGGCCCACCAAGGCCACCTCAGACCAGAGCCTGACCTCGGGGCTGAAGCCCAACCGGCTTCCATCCCATCGTCGTCGTCATCGTCTGTGCTAGGGGATGGCTCTAGCTGTAACACCCCAGGTGTTTATCGTCTGCTCGACCACGAGTGCGGACTTTAACACGTGATAGCGGTGAATAACAGTCTCTGTGTCTTAATCTATTTCGTATGTCGCGAGTTCGACATCGTTTTTATTTTTATCTATCTGGGCTCTTCCTAAATTTTCATGATGTTCGGAACATAGTTGTTCCGAAAATTGGTGCGTCCGATGATTATTTAAAATTCATCACTCGCGCGAAAACGAATTTGGAAATTCAGTCCAGTCCTCCGATTTCATCTTAAACAGATTAAGTAGAACTCAACGACTAAGTTTTCGGTGTAAAATAATTTAGTCCCCTTTTGTCATCCGTGGCATCGTATCTACGGATTTTAATTGAATTGTTCTCTAGTCGAGTGTTCGAGTAGCGAACAGAATTCGTCTAAATTCAACTAAATCAAACGTCGACTAAAATATCGAATCTGATCTCGTTTGGTTTAATCCGTCTACATCTCGCTCTTGTGAATGTGACTTCGGAAAAAAAAATAGCTCGGGTTTGGTGTCGTATTCATCTCCATAATTTAAACAATTAAAAAGGTTTCATGAAACTTTTGGATTATCAAGTCTCGTTCGCTGGCGAATTTGGACATGTTCGGATCACGCGCGTGAGTGAATATGAATTTGGAGCCCCGCGCTGTCCGAAAAGAACGATACGCCAGCTCATTAATTGAATTGTTTATCTCAGCATGTTATTCTCGGCGTCAAATCAAATGATCGGTAGCTGGTAAGAATCGTAAAACTTAGACGGGACAAAATACAGTCTAAAATACCGAAGTCGATCTCGTTTGGTCCGGTCCATATGTTTCTCGTCTCGATCTAAATCTTCAAATATAAATAACAGATATGAATTCAGCTGACTCCGAAGTATTCACCAAATTAAATTCTGTCCAAATACTATTGTCAATCTTATTTTTGTTTGACCTTTATATATCTTTTAGACCCTCATTTTATACCCTAAAATATCTGCATTTCGCTATTGAAAGAAAAGAAAAGGAAAAATAAAAGAAAATAGAAATATCTCGTTCTGAGATTTTTTTCCCACCGCTTTCCCATTTATTAAATATGCAAGCTGCCGCCTATGATTTTTTTGTCCCAGCGTCATTCACCAGGTCGTTGCCCTGCACCTTTCGTTCCTATCTAGCATGCACTTCTCTTTGGACAAAAAAATCTCGTTTCTTTCTTATCCAATCAGATGACGTTGGCTAGCTTCTATTCTTATCCCCTCTCATCTCTGTTCCTTAAGTAGCGCAGGTGCTCATCTCCCAGCCCTTGTCTCCTATACAAGCTCGGCCTCCCAGCTGTCTTCATGCACGCCATCCCTCCCAGC
This sequence comes from Zea luxurians, assembly GCA_029449295.1. Taxonomy (NCBI): domain Eukaryota; kingdom Viridiplantae; phylum Streptophyta; class Magnoliopsida; order Poales; family Poaceae; genus Zea; species Zea luxurians. The sequence goes on along the minus strand of JAOPSE010000795.1, from coordinate 128,970 downwards.
CGTAGAGCTCCCTCGTGTGTGTGCGCCCTTGCTTCTCTGCTCCTTCCATGGACGCAGCCCTGTTCATTTTCTGCAGCTCAACGTCGGCCTAGTCGAGTTCCCGTCAGCGTGCCCTCCTGCTCGCCGTGGCTTTTAGTGCTCGGTTCGTCGCGCTCCTCAAGCTCGCCTCCATGGCCGCCGGTCAGCCCCTGCTCGGCCTCCTGCTGTGTGTGCTGCTCGGCCCCAGCTCGCCCTGTGTCGTGTTGCCATTTCTGCTCGGCCTCGCGAGCTGCTGGCCATGGTGCCCCTCGCCTCCAGCATGTGCTAGCCGCACCCTTCTTTTGCTAGTAGCGTGGGTTGTCCTCGCCTTCTCCTACTTCAGTTCGTCGGCCTCTGTAGCGTTGTCGTCCTTGCTGCAACGTCGTCGAGTCTGGCCATCGTTCTCCTCCACAGCCATGGGCTACATCATCTCTACGCTCAGCAAGCTTACCCCACTCTGGCTCCTTTGCATGCTCGACAAATGGCTTGAACCCAGAGTTCATCATCGTTTCTCATTCGCGATCTCGTCAACCTCTGCTCGACAAGTGTTCGGTGAAGGGCCTGAGCCAAGTGTTGTTGCTGCTTCCACGGATTTCTAATCAAATTGGTAATAGTACTCTGGCTCGCTACTCCTACTAATTAATTCGATGAATAGATTGGATGGATATTAATCGCGACGTTCGAATCAGATACTTGTGATGCGCTGTAGTAATTATCTGCATTTCATTGTGTATGTTTGTTGTTAGGTTATTTTTCTACGGGATAGGATATTGTGTTTCGCTTATTTAATCCTGTCCGGTACGTAGACTTGTAAGGTGTTAGAGAAAATGTCTGAATTAGAAATCATAGCTGTTATCGGGTGTCGAATCAAATATGGTCGCAATGGGCTGTGTCATTTTTGCTGCTATTAGAATTGATGAATGGTTCGATTAAATATATTATCGCGATGATTATCCCGTGGTAAGCTTACGTGTCATAGTTATATTTATCGCGCGATGAAATGTCTTAGAGTGCACCGTGGGATGGTTAGTGTTTGTGGTGATGGTTTGATTGTTCGTTAGCGTAGACTCCTGGGAGTGATTTATAGGTTTAGTTGGAGTAAGCTGACGAAGAACCAAATTAGTGCGATATTTAACATGTGATCGACGAAGAGCCCGGATTAGTATTCGTTAATCAGTGTAGTGGATTTGAGCTAAATTTATTATTAGCACGCATTTTTGTTAGCCAAAATATTAGAATCAATAGTCTCTATCCTTAGACTGAGTTAAGTGTCCCTAAATAATAAGCCTATGTCTAGTCCACCTTTTTGGTGTATTCTCTAGCATATAATTATATAGGATTTGTGTATCGTATTATCGCTTCCTGTTCAAATCAGATTCGATTAAGCTAAAATAGCATGGACGATGTACTTAGTAATATCTCGGCATCTGGTAATTGCTTTTAAGTGATATTTTATGCCTCGCCGCTAAATATTTAATCCTCGTCGGTGTAGCAATAATTAGTCGTGTGCTATTTCTGCGTATATTCATTCATGTGCATTATGCATATCATTTAGGTACGTTAATTAATCGCGTGATGCGGAAGATGAGCCAAGTCGACCTCAAGCGCGGGCTACTCCGCATGATGATGCTGATGGACGAACCTGCCTGATCAAGTGCTAGGACAAGGATGATCATCAAGTGGACGTCACCTAAAAAACACTAACGTAGTGTTTATTCCAGGCAAGCCCCGGTGCATGCAACCCCTTCCTTATATTTTTAAATTATTTTTACACACTTTAAGTCTAGTGAATGTGCATTAGGTTTATAGGAGTTGCTTGGAAACCCTTTGATGCGTTGCCTACCTTGATATCCATACCTTTATAGATACTTCTGATGAAGTATCAAAATATGATTTTCAAAAATGCTTATCCCTGCTTAGATCTTGTGGATAGAGGTTGTCCTTTGCTTTAATGCCTAGCTCAGGGGTTATCCTGAGGAAGGATGGCTTCTGCCTGCAAGAATATTTTCATTGGGAGCAACAGTGGGATCTTACTGCAAAGTTCCCTATATTGCTCTTTTCATCCTAGGAATACAAACAATCCTAAGGATGGAAGTACTTAAATCGGGACTTGTGCTAGGAACAGGTGATGTTCTACCCAGGTTGATTAAGGATTGGATGCGTATATAGGCCTGTTGATCGAGGACCTTTTAACTGGTCACATGCCTCGTCATGGGTAAGCTTTTCCTCGGGCAGACTAATACCAGAATAAGATAACACGCAATGGGAGTGGAGAGATGGCGAGAGTAGCATGTACCCTCCGTGGCAAGAGGCTGGACGGTGGTGTATCTATGCTCTCGGTTGGCGTGAACCTGATCTGGTCTTAAGAACCCCGGTGGCGAGTTGACATATGCAAGGGTTAAGTGCTACATATGTCATGTGATTGGAGATCCCCAGCTGGGTATTAATCGATTCGGATCGCCGTTACTTCTCGGATATGAAGACTTGGTCACTGACCTGCAACCTAAGTCAGGATGTGAACATTATGAATAAAAATGATGTTGTATTGATGAGATGGTGAAATTAGGCTAGATGCAATCAGAGTCTATTAATATTTAATCTAGCGTTAAAACATTGAAAGTAAGGATTCACTTTAGTAAGCTATTTCTACAAAAATATCTAAGCTGATTCTTGCTAAAGCCTTTTCCTTGACTCCTATTTAACCAGCATACCCTTGAGAGTCTTTTCTTTAGTCGGGTAAGTCTTGCTGAGTAATTCTATACTCAGGGTTTTATTCCCTGTTGTTTTTCAGGTTATAGTTTTGTGCTGCTGTTGATGGTGTTAAGTGCCGGTGGGCTCGGCCTTCTTATAAGTCTAAGTAACTCTTCTATACTTCTCATTGAGGATGGTCACTTGAGCTAGCATATATTTCAAACTTATACTTTTGTAATCACTCCGATGAATCTAATGTAAAATTTTTGTAACTTACAAAATTTGATAATAAGATTTCCGCTGCAAAAATGTTGGTGTGTGTGATTTGTGTTACTTAATCTTGTGGTCCTAGCTGTAAGTGGTTTATCCGATGTCCTTGGGGCAATCGGACGGATCCTGTTAAGTTATCTGGTGCACCTGCATAGCAGTCTGAGGTCTTTGAGACAAGGACAGGTGCATGTGGGCCCGATAACTTGGGAGGTTCTGCCACACTAGCGGCATCCCCTCCCTCTCCTATGCACGGTGGTACTTCTTCAGTGCATCACAGGCCGCCCTCTTCTTGTGGGCTCGTGTCCTTCATCATCTGCTGCTCCTCGGTGGCCAACTGGTGCGTCGTCCGGCAAGCCACGTTGATAGTAGACGCGGCCCGATCTTCCGTGAGATATGATAACTTGATTGAGTGTAGATCTCGACGTTGATGATCCAAGGCTCCGAGCGAACGGTTCCACGCAATCACTACACCACGGCTCCGTTGGTTATCACCCGTGACACACGAATGACCTCGCCACGAAGGCTTATCCCTGCAAGCGCTATCAAGAACACAAGCAAAAACAGGAAAGAAACGCAACCAAAATTGTATTGATTACGGGATGGGGTCTTACAAACCGATGACGGCGATACTGTTCGATGACAGAATTGATCTAAGCAAAACCCAAACCTAAATGTGGCGGCGGCTGCTGAATAAATAGAGTATTAGGGCATGCGTGACCCCTGGACTCGCCCCTAATGGGCTCCGACGCGATACACGGCCCAACGGCCCAACACACGGTATCGCAGCACCAAAACAGAATCTGAACGCTGACTTGTTTCGACGATTCCCGTTGACTCCTGATGAATTTTAGGGTGGAACCAGTTGGGTTGGTTAGATAATCTTGTTATCTTTCCAATCATATCCAGTCCGTCGCAATCGGAGTCCGGATGCATCTTGGGCATCCATTTTAGTGCAGACTGGTCCTGGAACCCAAGATGGAGTCGCAGCCGACTCGGACTTTATCTCCTTCCTGTTGTGGACGCCCTTGCTGCTCCTCCTCAACACCTTGGCCTTTCCCAAGTCCTTGCTGGTCCTCTCCAAGGTACCTAATCATCAAAACATCCATGGCCCCAAGCGTAAGCTCTGAAACACAATTGACTAGGGTAGAACGTACCTGAGATTTAGCTGTCGTGCACGAGATCGTGTTATCGGTCCATTCATTGTATGTATAGAAGTGATATCCTCATCATCCTCCTCCTCTTGAATTGGAGTCATCCTCGACCCGATCTCATCTTCGTCACCCATATATGGCTTCAAATCTGAAATGTTAAAGGTGGAACTAACCCGAAAATCTGGAGGCAACTTAGGTGGTAATCCAGGGGGTATCTCAGAGGGAAACACATCCATATACTCTTGCAAAAGGCTAGCAATAGCCGGTGGCAAAGCAATAGACGTATCATCAATGGAATAGAAAACATTTTTGCACACTAAGGCATAGCAAAGTCCAACAGAGGCATGTAACTCATCAAGATCAGATTTAATGGCTAGCAAAGTAGGAGTTTTTAACTTAATAGGTTGCTGATTTTTAGAGTTCAAAACACCTTTTTGCTTAGCATTAATCTTTTTCTCATGTTCTAAGTGGACCATTTCAGTGGGAGTCATAGGAAGCAACACAATTTTATTTCCCTTATGCATAAAAGTATATTTATTAGATCTAACATGGTGAATAGCATCAGTATCAAACTCCCAAGGACGTCCCAGTAAAAGAGAGCAAGCATCCATACTCACCACATCGAAATCAGCATAGTCATGGTAAGAGCCAATAGAAAAATGCACCCTTGTTGTTTTTGTTACCTTGAACTTACCGCTGTTGTTAAACCATTGAATGTGATAAGGGTGGGGATGCTCTCGTGTGGTCAAGCCAAGCTTCTTGACCAACTCAACATTCACCAAGTTGTTGCAGCTACCACTGTCAATGATGGTATGTACACGGCAGTCCTTGATGATGAGGAACATGTTGAAGAGGTTGTGGCGCTGTCTGTTGTCGTCGTCACTAGCCGTGGCACTCAAAGCTCGTTGCACAATCAAGGCCTTATAGGTTTCGGTCGCTATTGTACCAAGAACCTCTTCATCACCATCATAAGTCTCTACAATGTTAGCTCCAATAGTATCTTCATCTTCAACATCAGAAGCACTAACATACCCACCATCACCAGTAGCAATGTATGCCCGTTTGCTGGGGCAATCTCGCTGAATATGGCCAAGTCCCTGGCAGCGGTGGCACTTGATGTCGGAGGAGCGGCCTGTGGAAGAGGTGGTCGTAGCAGGTTTTGCTGCAACACCCGAAGGCACCAAGGACTTGTTGTTGTCGTGTCCCTGTGATGCCAAAGGTGCAGTGCTGCGTGTGCCGCTGGTGGAGGAAGATGTGGACGTCCGTACGCCCAAAGAGGATGACACCTTGGCTGGCACCGGTGGCTGGTGTCGCGCGAAAGTGCTGCTCCTTCGCTGTTGACGACCCTGCGATTCTTTTTCTGCCAACATAGAAAGATGGAACAAGCGTTGTATAGAATGATATTCTTTATAATCAACAATATCCTAAATCTCCCGCCTCAATCCCCCATAAAACCTAACCATTTGATCCTCCGGATCCTCAACTACCCCACATCGTAGCATACCTTTCTGAAGCTCTTGGTAGTATTCCTGTACCGACATGTCTCCCTGATCTAAGCGTTGCAATTTTTTTCGAAGATCACGTCTATAAGAAGGGGGAACAAAGCGAGCTCGCATCTCCTCTTTTAACACATTCCATGTTTGTGGTGCAGCACGTGTGTTAACTAGTTCATTCCACCAAATGATACCAAAATCTCTAAATTCACTAGTGGCTTGTCTAACCCTATGCTGCTCAGGAACAAGATGGGAATTAAAATTTTGTTCTACCGTCATCTCCCAGTCTAAGTAAGCTTCAGCATCATAAGAACCCATGAACGATGGAATAGAGAACTTAATCTTAGCAAATGGATCATGGTCTGGTTGAGGATTATGATGACGACGTCTACCATTACCTCCCATACCTTGTCGATTACGTGCGAAGCGTTGTGGCAGCGGTGCATAAACATCGTCGTCATCGTCGTCATGGTCCAAGGAGAGTGAGATGGGGCTGGAGTTGGTGGTGGGGGATGAGCCTCCAGTATGTCCATGCGTGTAACAAGTTCATCAACTCGTCGATCAAGCTGCTTATAGGATGTCGAGGCAGAGTCCTGGTATTTTTTAAAAGCTTCAGTCATCGCGTGCATCATCTCCTTCAATTCCATCTGAGAGACACACTCATCGTCATTAAGTTTAGGCCCCTTGTCCTTGTCCATTTGATTCTTTGGTCCTGTCATTGTTAGCACAAAACAGAGACAAAAAGGCAACAAACAATGTGAAGCCTACAACTATCTCTCAGGGTGGTGGTGGAGGTGGTGAAATACAAATTATGAAGCGTCTTACCCCGCTCTTACAACGTTCTTACCAGCACTGCAGGTGGCAAACGATGACCGGTGTGACTGTCCAACGAGCGTGAGTGTGATGCAAAGGAGTACCTGTTCTGCTCGAGAGAAAACTGGAGCTATGGGAAGGCTGACTAAATATATATATATGGCACACAAGTCAGTAACAGATAGCAATGCTGAATAAGTGTTCCAAGTACTCGTCCTAGTTACTGGTCTACAAAATGTAATAGAACAGTTGGACCAAGGCACAAGAAAGGAGGTAAAGTATCTAGGTGCAGCAAGAAACAGGCTTGGGGCAAAATAATCACAGAGGTGCACAGAACATTGGCGTTTCTGTTTATGTGCTACTCTTTTCTTTTTTTGCGATTTTTTTTTCAAATATTTTTTTTATATTTTTCTCATTTGCAGCAGCACATAAGAAGAAAACACACCAAGTTTTAGATTTTTTTGTGCAATGACGCGTCCTCTGGAATTTCTGCAAGTTCGCCCTAAAATCAGAATAAATGTTTGGAAAATGAAAAGTCCTATTTCCGATCCGAATTTGAGAATTTTAAAAACAGCTAATCCGGCAAAGCCAGAAAGAATTGGATGCGAAATTTAATTCTGTGCGATTTGAAAAAAATGGGCCCGATTCGAGTTCCGAGGCGAAAGTTATGGCTGTTTTAAGTTTGGACTCTGAATCAGGATTTCTGGCGAGGTGTTGGAAGGGTGGGAGTTCGGTTTTATGGATAGGGTTGGTTTTAGAGATATGATCTATTTTGTGGATATGGTCGGTTGTAGAGATATGATCTATTTTGTGGATATGGTCGGTTTTAGTGATAGGATTTGTTTTGTGGATATGGTCGGTTTTAGAGATAGGATCTGTTTTGTGGATAGGGTCGGTTTTAGAGATAGGATCTGTTTTGTGGATAGGGTCGGTTTTAGACATAGGATCTGTTTTGTAGATAGGGTCGGTTTTGTAGGATGGAAGCGGATGCACAGAATCAAACTGAACCAAAACAAATCTAATCCAGCAAACAAACTCAACTAGAACACGAACTCAGAACTGCGGACTCTAAAACTGAATTGTGCAAAGGCTAAGGCGATGGTTTTAGGTCAGAATAAACTGATCGTAATTTTTTTTGGCTTTTTGTGGACTATGGGATGAAACAAAACTAATCTAAAGATAGGATTATACCTCACGGGCAACCTGGAAATTTGATACCAATTGATAGTAGACGTGGTCCGATCTTCCGTGAGATATGATAACTTGATTGAGTGGAGATCTCGACGTTGATGATCCAAGGCTCCGAGTGAACGGTTCCTCGCAATCACTACACCACGGCTTCGTTGGTTATCACCCGTGACACATGAATGACCTCGCCATGAAGGCTTATCCCTGCAAGCGCAATCAAGAACACAAGCAAGAACAGGAAAGAAACGCAACCAAAATTGTATTTATTACGGGATGGGGTCTTACAAACCGATGACGGCGATACTGTTTGATGACAGAATTGATCTAAGCAAAACCCAAACCTAAATGTGGCGGCGGCTGCTGAATAAATAGAGTATTAGGGCGTGTGTGACCCCTGGACTCGCCCCTAATGGGCTCCGACGCGATACACGGCCCAACACACGGTGTCGCAGCACCAAAACAGAATCTGAACGCTATCTTGTTTCGACGATTCCCGTTGACTCCGGGTGAAATTTAGGGTGGAACCAGTTGGGTTGGTTAGATAATCTCGTTTTCTTTCCAACCATATCCAGTCTGTCGCAATCGGAGTCTGGATGCATCTTGGGCATCCATTTTAGTGCAGACTGGTCCTAGAACCCGAGATGGAGTCGCAGCCGACTCGGTCTTTATCTCCTTCCTGTTGTGGACGCCCTTGCTGCTCCTCCTCAACACCTTGGCCTTTCCCAAGTCCTTGCTGGTCCTCTCCAAGGTACCTAATCATCAAAACATCCATGGCCCCAAGCGTAAGCTCTGAAACACAATTGACTAGGGTAGAACGTACCTGGAGATTTAGCTGTCGTGCACGAGATCGTGTTATCGGTCCATTCGTTATATGTATAGAAGTGATGTCCTCATCACACGTCCTCTAGGACCTAGGGCTGGGCAGTTTGGTACCCCCGCAGTCCCTGCAAATGGGTAGAAAAAACAGGTTGAGACGAAGAAGAAAGGGTGAATACAGAAGGAAAGTGCGAAACTTACCAAGGACACATAACCATGCTCAGGGTGCATCGAGACGAGGACCGTATAATCCACCTTCCCCACTATCCCCTTCACCCCGCCGGAGGAGCCCGTCGGTGGAGAGGGTGGCTGAGGCCATCCAGGAGCTCTCCACAGAGGCCTCAGGCATCATTTCGTACAGGTGCAGGCATCGCTCTACCAATGGCAGCACCCTCTCGGTGACTACCCCGGCCGTAGTGAGCCCCGATCACGGAGCCTTCGTAGAGTGTCTAGCAGGGGCTACAGCTGCCTGGTGCTCCTGCGATGTGCCCCATCGCCAGAGCTCCCCCGCCACGGTCACAACCCGCTTGGTGTACTCCGACAACCGTCTGTCATCGTTGCGCAGATAAAACCAATGGCTCTGCCACCCCTTGTTCGACTAGGTGAGGTTGGTAGGGATACAGAGCTATGCCCGATCCGAGTGCAGCCTCCAGCACTCACCGCGTGGTGCACCTTGCTCACCTCCGAGGGAAGGGAGAGCGGCTCCGCGTGAAAGAGCTAGAGCCACAAGTCCCAACAAGGCTCGATCCCGAGGTACCCCTGCAGATCGTCGTGAAGATGGTCTCCTGGGCTATGGAGTTAGGGTTGAAGTTATGGAGCTGCATCCCATAATATTGCGAGAGTGCCCACATGAAGCGGCTTGTGGGCACCCCAAACTCTGGCTCGTGGAAGGGGGTGAAGCTGACCACGTACCCCAAACTTAGCGTCAGATCTTGCTCATCCCATGGCGTGAGCCACTCGGGGTTCACCCAGTAGGAGCGAGGATGAAGCAACTCTGCATCCACCAGGGCTTGCAGATCTTCATCGATCACGAAGGAGATGGGCTACGGGTCATGGGGAGGAAGGACACTAAGTTTTTCAGCCATGGCAGCGGAGGAAGGCGGCGAAGAAGGGTGCGCGAGCTCTTTTCCTCCCTCTGCACACACACTCTTGGCTATGACTGAGGGAAGTGGTGGCGGCTAGGGCTAAAGGCAGACGCAAGGTAAGAACCGGAGGGATCCCCTCTAGAGCATATATAGGGATCGTAGGACTCACCGAGGCCTAGGCCGAATCCCCCATTTGAAGAATCAAACCTAGGAGTAGGCTCTGTCTCATCGAATTTTGCGTGCACGCGTGCTGGAATGGACGGCCCACGGGCCATCGCATCCCGTCGCAATAACTCATGCTTGTGAGCTGCATGTCCTGTCCGACTGACACAAGCCAACGAGCGATGCCCCACCTCCTTAGGGTAAGTGCATCAAAAGGTGTGTGTCTCTCTCCCTCCTGTTTCGTTCCTCCACAGGAAGTAGGGAGGAGACAGCCCCTTGGACTTCCTTCCCTGTGAAGGAAGTGAGGCCCGAGCCTCATACTGATAAGGGGTTTGAAGGTTAAACCCTCGGTAGGGTTTGGTAACCGCCCTAGAGCACACGGGTTCTGCACCCTTTACTGATCAGGGGTTCGTAGGTTGGCCCCTCGGTAGGGTTCGACAACCGCCCCAGAGCATAGTCATGGATGACTATGGGTATGTTCGTAAATGACCAAAGCTCAAGCTACAATTCTGAGGTACCGTAAGACATATCTGAGACCCCCAAGAGCGATTCGTGACGATATCCCATCAAAGGGTGGCCTCAAGCCCTCAGACTCCATCGAACGGGTCTAGGACCAGGCGAATCACCTGCAGGTACTTTTGGGGCTCGTCTCCGGACTACTAGCAGACTCCTATCAAATGGAGCTTGGGCCCCGCTTAGATTGCCCGATAACAGCTCATCCAAGACGTCATGCTCGTTGCCCGCCGAGGGTAGCATGGCACTTTCCCCTCTTCCTCCTTATGGAAAGGCGATGAAGCGGCGTATCACCAAAAAGTCAAGGCATTCCTCGATCATCCTCTCGCCTTGTGCAGAGGCTTGGGGGTTGCCCTTACACCCATGCTGCGGTAGAATTGTTGGAAACTCCACCGATCCAATGCAGACACTCGGGGGCTTCTTTTGCACCTAGGCCATGGCCAGTTAATGAGACAAAGGACAAGTCAATGATATCTACGGAGGAAAATATTAAGACCTCGAAGGAGTCAACCACTCCTTCGAGGCCTCGGGGGCAACAACCGAAGGGTGCGCTCGCGTGCACCCATCCAAAACAAGTCTACCACCTATTAGGGTTAAGCCACACACCCGCAGGAAATCAAAAGAGCCCCCAAGCAAGTGTTAAGACATTTCCTTAGAGGTCTATGGGGTTACTATCGGGTATTGTAATGAGGGGTGCCTGGATTACGTCCCTAAACGTGCTCATCATGAAAGGAGCCATGATAGGAGGATAGGCGACGATCCGACACTAGAAAGGGAGGACTCCATGAAAGGAGCCTTAAGGCGATCATCAGCGAGGGAGTAAGGAGGTGAGTCCGGCGAGGGGTCCGGGCATGGTGCGAGCTCAAAGAAAGGCACCACATTGATGGGGACGCAGGTTCCATGGATGTGGATGGTGGGGTATCGATGGTGGAAGGGGTTTAGGGTCTTGATGATGGGCATGGCACACTCCGCACTATGGTGGCCAGAGGAGTGACAAAGGCGACATCGAACATGGTCCCTACAGTCACGCACCTAGTGGTTGGTGGCAAGGCAGCGGAAGCACCTAGATCCCGACGGGAGAGGGCTAGATGAACTATGGGAAAGCGAAGGATGATGGGGGTTTTAGATGGGTAGATAAGGGTGAGCCGGTAGGAAGCGTTATTATGGACAAGATTGTCTGAATAGACCTCAACATTTAAGGCTCAGAAAAGGGCTTTGCCATAACGCATGGTGGGTGGGTGGCGATGTGACAAGCATTAGAGAGGGGCACGTGGAGCACTACTGAGGTCGCGAAGCAAATGAGATCACGCCGGGGATTTTCTTATTCTTCTTGAGCCATGCCTAGGATATGACAACAGGTGAGTCCCGCAATGAAGACTAGTGTAGCGCCCTGTAAGGAAGGTGCATGGCCGATCAGGCCTGAGTAGAGATGGCAATGGGTAAATACCCACCGGAGATTACTACCCCATACCCATACCCACGACACAAAAATAACCCCATCGGGTCACTCATATACACTGGTGGTGGGTATGGATTTACCCCCATGCCCATACCCATGTGGGTATGGGTCACCCATCGGGTCACCCGTACCCACAAAAATTAAACATCTATCAAAATATTATATTATACAAATGTTAAGTATATCCATCTAAATATCATTACAAAATTTCTAGCATCATTTAACTATCCATTCAACATACCAAAAATAATTGGATAAAGTAGTAACACTAAGATAGTACTACATAGCACATTACATGGTCATTAAATTATCGTTAAGCCTTCTATGACACTATGGCCTAAAAGGTTGTTAAATAGTAAAAAGATGGATGACTAAAGTCAAAGTTCATGCTTGGGCTAAGTTTGTATTGAGTATTTTTTTTAGGGTTTTTTAAATTGGTGCCCTTAGTTTTTTAAATTGGTGCCTTAACAGGTATGAGTGAAGGCGGAACGTTCTAATACCCGTTTACCTATTGGGTGAAGATTTTTGCCTAATAACAGACCCACGGGTAGAATATTTAACCCACATACATAACCTAATGAAGTAAATACCTATCAGGTATCGGGTCGCGGGTATCCATTGCCATCTCTAGGCCTAAGGAGGGAGCGGGGAGCTTCGGGAGCTTGGAAGTGGCAAGCATAGCAGAATGCAGAGGCATGGGGGAGGAGCTTAGCGCACCTAAGGTGAAGGGGCCAATAACAACGACAACATTCGCCACATTATGGAACGTGACACGGAGCTTGAAGATCGAATCGCTATCACGACAGATCGAAAGGCGAGATAGGGGCAGATAGCAGATGGTTAAGCATATTCTGCACAAAATCCTTGGTGTAGAACAGAGAAGCCAGGGCGGACGTGAACCAGACGGATGCTAGGGCGTCATAGACCATGGCGTGAGGGTGAACTGGGCGCCCGAAATGCTTGTGGAAGAATGTATGAAGGATTGCGCTAGGGCAAGGTGGTGTAGGTCGGAGGTGGAGGAAGGGCGAGGCCTAGGATTGCACTACCAACGTAAATGAAATGGGAGGCGGTGCATACCTGAGACTTACTAGCGTCATGGCATAAGGCGGGGAACTGCGGTGGTGCCAGGGCTGCTGGCGAGGACATGGGTGGTCGCTGGGTGGTTGGATTGTTGGCGATGGGGGGAGCGGTCACAGGAGCTGGGTTCGGTGGGGGCTTCGTGGGGAGCAGAGATGGATTTGGCGCTCGGTTGAGGGGAACTGTTGGGGCCGCCACCAACTCCACCAGCTCAATCTCAGCTATACAAGGTCAGCCTCTACAAGAATAGTTCAACTCCACCTCCCCCCAAAGTAGGAGTTGAAAGTCACATGTTAGGTTCCCCCAAATGGAGAATCTCCATATAGGTCAACTCAACCTTTTTTAAGAAAACTAGAGAGATCAAATATATTCCATAGTGTATATACATCATAGGGAGTTTTTGTATATCCAGACCTATTGGAAATGCATGCATGTTTCCTTTTTCCTCTAAAATTCATATTCAATCTTGAAGTATTTCCATGAGGGGACTTTCTCATTTTCAAGAAAAACCATGTATTTAAGGCTACCTCCATTAGTCAAATCATTCGTGTCTAATTAACAAACTGTACAAAGACATGACATTTGAAAATATTGGAACCTAAAACTACCAAAAAATTCATAGGTTCTTCAATACATATAATTTCAATGTTACATATATTCATTTTGTCCTAAAATAATTGAAGTTATATAATTTAAATTTTAATCTAAAAATACTTGATCTATCTCGTTCTTATGAGGGGCATTTTGCTCTTTTAGCTATAACATATAGCCATGCACAATCCTAAATCATCCACTATTTTGGGACACAACATTTCACTCTTTAGCAACAACATTGGTAACCATGCACAATCCTAAACCATCTGCTATTTTGAGAGAGATGGGGTATTAATTGCTATGAATTGTGGGAACATGAATGGTTGAAGATAATAGCAATTAGATTTTGTGTTGTTGACATGCAACAAACCGATAAGGAGCTCGATCGCTTGGTACACGTAGGGCAATGATTATACTGCTACAAGTATAGATATATAGTTATGATTACATATAGAAAATTTAGGGACATTACCACATAATAAATATATTTAGAGCATACTAAATCTTGTATCATGTCCTACTAAAACATATATCAAATAGAGTATATAATAAACATGGCGATAGCCTAAGTGCATGACATGTTTTTATCAAATATATTGTTGACACTATTACAATATGGTTTTTATCAACGCATCACCACCACTTCGTTCACAATATTAACATAGTGACATCCTCTAATAAATGCATGATGCTTGGCAATATCATCTGTCAATGCAAGACAACCACAATGTCATCCAATAACATGTGCAAGATGCATCTTCTATAACTACAACTCCGCCTACAATATTTTTCTTGCATTTTACTATGTGCAGCTACATCGACCATGGCTACTACATCATTGAGATCGACTACCTCAACATCAACAAGTGTGATATATATCTACAACAAATTAACAACATTTATTCCCATCACAACACTCTATCATCACTACAATCTGCAACACTCTAGCTACAAATGTGGGAAGGGGTAGAGGAGAAAGAGAAGAGACAACACTAGAACAGGTTTGGGACACCTCCCTAGGTGTCAAAGCCTCCATTATAGACAGAGTTGGTGATGGAGAAGCAAAGGAGATGGTTGAAGCACAAGACTTCAAGTTCAGTAACAATAACTCACTTCTTTCTTGCTATGATAGAAGGGGAATGTTAGAAGTATAGACAATTACAATTAGATATAGAGATAGAATCCAACATACAAAAAGGTTTAGGAATTATACCAATTCCAAGTATATTTAGAGTTCTATTTGAAAGGGAAATAGGGTTAACCGTTTCCTATAATTAATTTTGGTGGTTGAATGCCCAACACAAATAATGGACTAACAAGTTTGCTCTAGAATACATGTTCTATAGGTGCATAAAGGTTCAACACAAACCAATAAAAGATTAAAGAAAGGGTTCAAATTCAAAGGAGCAAGAAACTTGAGTGTGCCCTGGTCTGGCGCACCAGACTGTCCGGTGTGCCATCGGACAGTGTCCAGTGCACCAGAACCGTACAATCCCAAACTCGCCACTCTCGGGTTTCTCTAGGCGCGCTCCGCTATAATTCACCGGACTGTTCGGTGTGCCACCGGACTGTCCGGTGCACCAGCGGAGCAACGGCTACTCGGCGCAACGGTCGACTGCAAAAGCCGCTGACTCCGTGAACAGTGAAGAACAGTGTGCGCAGAGTCAAGGCGCAGAAGTCAGAGGCGTACCGGACAGTGAATAGTGTGTGTCCGGTGCGGCACCGATTGTCGGGTGCCACTAGAAGACAAGCCTCCAACGGTCAACATGCTCAAGAACCCTAATGGTTGGATGATGTGTCTGGCGCACCAGATAGTGTCTGGTGGCGCACCGGACTGTCCGGTGCGCCCATCGACAGCAGACTTCCCCAACGGCTACTTGGTGGTTGAGGGCTATAAATACCCCCCAACCACCACCACTCCAAGCATCCAAATTTTGAGCACTTCACATTCAATACAAGAGCTAGTGCATTCACTCCAAGACACAAATCAAAAGATCAAAGCCTCTCCAAGTGCCAAAATTCACTCCAACCTCCTAGTGACTTGAGAGAGTGTTTGTTCGTGTTCTTTGCGCTCTTATTTCTTGGATCGCTTTCTTCTTCCTCTTTCTTGTTCCAAAGTGACTTGTAAAGCAAGGCAAGAGACATCAAGTGTGTGGTAATCCTTGTGGGGTCTAAGTGACCCGTGGAATTAAGGAGAAAGCTCACTCGGTCTAAGTGACCGTTTGAGAGAGGGAAAGGGTTGAAAGAGACCCGGTCTTTGTGACCACCTCAACGGGGACTAGGTTCTTTAGAACCAAAACTCGGTAAAACAAATCACTGTTTCATCCGTGTTATTTCTTGGTTGATTTGTTTTTCCCCTCTCTCCCGGACTCGGTTTTAATTCTAACGCTAACCCCGGCTTGTAGATTGTGTTTTAAGTTGTAAATTTCATATTATGCCTATTCACCCCCTCTAGGTGACTTTCAATTGGTATCGGAGCCTGGTACTTCATTAGAGTCTAACCACTCGAAGTGATGTCGGGAGATCACGCCAAGAGGGAGATCGTGACCGCCGGTGACAAGCCCACAAGCCTTGGGAAGGCTCCATCAAGGGAGTCCGGCAACAAGGTGAAGGAAGGATCTCCTTCACACATCAAGTCGCATCAGAGTGGCGACAAGAAGTAGAATGTGAAGAAAGTGGTCTACTACGAGACCGACTCTTCGTCGCCCTCCACATCCGGCTCTGGAGTCGCGTCCGTCACTTCTAAGCGCCATGAGCGCAAGAAGTATAGTAAGATGCCACTTCATTATCCTCGTATTTCTAAGCGCGCTCCTTTACTTTCTGTTCCCTTAGGCAAACCACTAGTTTTTTATGGTGAAGATTATTGTATGTGGAGTGATAAAATGAGGAATCACCTAACCTCACTCCACGCAAGCATTTGGGACATTGTTGAATTTGGAGCGCAGGTACCATAGGTGGGGGACGAAGGCTATGATTCGGACGAGGTCACCCAAATCTGGCATTTCAACTCCCAAGCAACTACTATACTCCTCGCCTCCTTGTGTCGAGAGGAGTATAATAAGGTGCTAGGGTTGAAGAGTGCTAAGGAGATTTGGGACGTACTCAAGACCACGCACGAAGGAGATGAGGTGACAAAGATCACCAAGCGGGAGATGATCGAGGGGGAGCTCGGTCGATTCGTCCTCAACCAAGGAGAGAGCCACAAGCGATGTACAACCAGCTCAAGACCTTGGTGAACCAAGTGCGCAACCTCGGGAGCACAAAATGGGATGACCATGAAATGGTCAAGGTTAGTCTAAGATCCCTTGTTTTTCGCAATCCTACTCAAGTACAATTAATTCGTGGGGATCCTAGATACAAATTAATGTCTCCTGAGGAAGTGATAGGAAAGTTTGTGAGCTTTGAACTAATGGTCAAAGGCTCCAAACATATTGTCAACTTGGAGCAAGGCACCACCTCCACACCCGAGGTGCAACCCGTCGCATTTAAAGTGACGGAAGAGAAGAAAGAAGAGTCTACATCAAGTAGGCTCCCCATCGACGCCTCCAAGCTCGATAATGAGGAGATGGCGCTCATCATCAAGAACTTCCGCCAAATCCTCAAGCAAAGGAGGGGGAAGGACTACAAACCCCGCTCCAAGAGGGTGTGCTACAAGTGTGGTAAGCCCAATCATTTTATCGCTAAATGTCCTATGTCTAGTGATAGTGACAGGGGCGACGACAAGAAGGGGAAGAAGAAGGAGAAGAAGAGGTACAACAAGAAGAAGGGCAGCGATGCCCACATGTGTCGAGAATAGGACTCCGATGAGAGCTCCACTGACTCCTCCTCCGACGAGGATGCCACCAACATCGCCGTCAACAAGGGACTCCTCTTCCCCAACGTCGGCCACAAGTGCTTCATGGCAAAGGACGGCAAAAAGAAGAAGGTACAATCTAGAGCCACCAAATATACAACATCTAGTGATGAAGGTAGCTCTAGTGATGATGAAGATGATTTGCTCACTCTTTTTGCCAACCTTAACATGCAATAAAAAGAAAAATTAAATGAATTGATAGGAGCTATTCATGAGAAGTATGAACTCTTAGACAGCCAAGAGGAATTCCTTATTAAGGAAAACAAAACGCATGTTAAAGTAAAAAATGCTTATGCTCAGGAGATAGAAAAATGTGAAAACCTAACTAAAGAGCTTAGCATTTGCCATGACACTATCTCCAACCTTAGAACTAAGAATGCTAGTTTAATTGCTAAGGTTGAAAAGTTAAATGTTTGTAATGATTCAATTGTCAGTCTTAGAAATGAAAATGCTAGTCTAATTGCTAAGATTGATAAACTGAATGTTACAAATTCTAGCCTTAGAGATGAAAATGCTAGATTAATTTCTGAGGCTAAAGATTTAACTGTTTGCAATGATTCTATTTCCTGTCTTAGAAATGAGAATGTCATATTACATGCTAAGATAGATGAATTAAATGCTTGCAAACCATCTACATCTACTGTTGATCATGTCTCTATTTGCATTAGATGTAAAGATGTAAATGTTGATGCTATTCATGATCACCTTGCTTTAATTAAACAACAAAATGATCACATAGCTCAACTAACTGCTAAAATTAATGAGCATGAAATTGAAAATGAAAAGTTTAAATTTGCTAGAAGCATGCTTTATAATGGGAGACGCCTTGGCATTAAGGATGGCATTGGTTTCCAATAGGGAAACAATGTCAAGCTTAATGCCCCTAAGAAACTGTCTAATTTTGTTAAGGGCAAGGCACCCATGGTTCAGGATAATGAGGGCTACATTTTATATCCTGCTAATTATCATGAGCACAAAATTAGGAGAATTCATGCTAGGAAATCTCATTTTGTTTCTCACCATGCTTTTATGTATAAGAATGAGGCATCTAGCTCTAGGCATTCCACCCATGTTAAAATGCCTAAAAAGAAAACTCCTACAGCACCAAATGAGCCTATTATTTTATTTAAGACTTTTGATGCATCTTATGTTTTAACTAACAAATCAGGCAAAGTAGTTGCCAAATATGTTGGGGGCAAACACAAGGGCTCAAAGACTTGTGTTTGGGTGCCCAAGGTGCTTGTTTCTAACATCAAAGGACCCAAGACTATTTGGGTACCTAAGAACAAGGCCTAAATTGTTTTGTAGGTTTATGCATCCGGAGGCTCGAGCTGGATAATTGATAGCGGATGCACAAACCACATGACTGGGGAGAAAAGAATGTTCTCCTATGAGAAAAACGAGGATTCCCAAAGAGCTATCACATTCGGGGATGGAAATCAAGGTTTGGTCAAAGGACTTGGTAAAATTGCTATATCTTCTGACCATTCTATTTCTAATGTTTTTCTTGTAGATTCTTTAGACTATAACTTGCTTTCAGTTTCTCAATTATGCAAAATGGGTTACAACTGTCTTTTTACAGATATAGGTGTTACTGTCTTTAGAAGAAGTGATTATTCAGTAGCATTTAAGGGAGTGTTAAAGGGTCAGCTATACTTAGTTGATTTTAATAGAGCTGAACTTGACACTTGCTTAATTGCTAAGACTAATATGGGTTTGCTCTGGCATCGCCGACTAGCCCATGTTGGAATGAAGAATCTTCACAAGCTTCTAAAGGGAGAGCACATTTTAGGACTAACCAATGTTCATTTTGAGAAAGACAGGGTTTTTAGCGCATGCCAAGCAGGAAAGCAAGTTAGCGCCCATCATCCACACAAAAACATCATGACAACGGACAGGCCACTAGAGTTACTCCACATGGATCTATTCGGCACGATAGCTTACATAAGCATCGGCAGGAGTAAGTACTCTCTAGTTATTGTGGATGACTATTCTCGCTTCACTTGGGTATTCTTTTTGCAGGAAAAATCATAGACCCAAGAGACCTTAAAAGGATTCTTGAGACGGGCTCAAAAGTGGAGCAAGTTGATCTTGATGAATTAGATGATGAAGAGGCTTCGTGCGTCGCACTAAGGAACATGTCCATTGGGGATGTGTGTCCTAAGGAATCCGAAGAGCCTCCACAAGCACAAGATCAACCATCATCTTCCAATCAAGCATCTCCACCAACCCAAGATGAGGATCAGGCTCAAGGTGATGAAGAAGAAGATCAAGAAGATGAGCCACCTTAAGAAGAGGTCAATGATCAAGGGGGAGATGAAGATAATCAAGACAAGGAAGATGAGTAAGAAGTACAGGGTCAAAGACCGCCACACCCAAGAGTCCAACAGGCGATTCAAGAGATCACCCCGTCAACTCCATTCTTGGTGATATTCATAAGGGGGTAACTACTCGATCTCGAGTCACACATTTCTATGAGCATTACTCTTTTGTTTCCTCTATTGAGCCTTACAGGATTGAGGATGCATTAAGAGATTCGGATTAGGTGATGGCTATGCAAGAGGAGCTCAACAACTTCACGAGGAATGAGGTATGGCATTTAGTTCCATGTCCTAATCAAAATGTTGTAGGTACCAAGTGGGTATTTCGCAACAAGCAAGATGAGCATGGTGTGGTGATAAGGAACAAAGCCCGACTTGTGGCCAAAGGTTATTCACAAGTCGAAGGTTTGGATTTTGATGAAACTTATGCACCCATAGCTAGGCTTGAATCAATTCGCATATTACTTTCCTATGCTACTTACCATGGCTTCAAGATTTATCAAATGGACGTGTAAAGTGCCTTCCTCAATGGACCAATCAAGGAAGAGGTCTATGTTGAGCAACCTCTCGATCGTAAAGATAGTGACTACCCTAACCATGTCTATAAACTCTCAAAGGCGCTTTATGGGCTAAAGCAAGCCCAAAGAGCATGGTATGAATGCCTGCGAGATTTTCTTATCACTAATGGCTTCAAAGTCGGCAAGGACGATCCTACACTCTTTACTAAAACTGTTGCAAATGATTTGTTTGTATGCCAAATTATGTTGATGATATTATATTTGGGTCCACTAACAAATCTACTTGTGAAGAGTTTAGTAGGATTATGGTTCAAAAATTCGAGATGTCAATGATGGGGGAGTTGAGATACTTCTTAGGATTTCAAATCAAGCAACTCCAGGATGGCACCTTCATCAGCCAAACCAAGTACATTCAAGACATTCTTAAGAAGTTTGGAATGAAGGATGCCAAACCCATCAAGACACCCATGGGAACCAATGGGCATCTCGACCTCGACACGGAAGGTAAATCTGTAGATCAAAAGGTATACCAGTCGATGATAGGTTCTTTACTCTATTTATGTGCTTCTCGACCGAATATTATGCTTTTCGTATGCATGTGTGCAAGGTTCCAAGCCGATCCTAAGGAAGTTCACCTTAGGGCCGTGAAAAGAATCATGAGATATTTAGTTTACACTCCTAAGTTTGGACTTTGGTAGCCCAAGGGATCCACCTTTGATTTAATAGGTTATTCAGATGCCGATTGGCAGGGTGTAAAATTGATAGGAAGAGCACATCAGGGACTTGTCAGTTTCTAGGGAGATCCCTGGTGTCTTGGGCTTCAAAGAAACAAAACTCAGTAGCTCTTTCTACCGCCGAAGCCGAGTATATTGCCGCAGGTCATTGTTGTGCGCAATTACTTTGGATGAGGCAAACCCTCAGGGACTATGGCTACAAATTGAGCAAAGTCCCTCTCCTATGTGACAATGAGAGTGCTATCCGCATGGCGGAAAATCCCGTTGAACACAGCCGCACTAAGCACATAGACATTCGGTATCACTTTCTGAGGGATCACCAACAAAGGGGGGGATATCGAAATAGCCTATATTAACACCAAAGATCAGTTAGTCGATATCTTCACCAAGCCACTAGATGAGAAAACCTTTAGCAAACTTAGGAATGAGCTAAATATTCTTGATTCTCGAAATTTTGATTGAAACATTGCACACATAGCTCATTTATATACCTTTGATCATATCTCTTTTATTTGGTACATATACATATTTCTTATTCTACTTGTGCCAAGGCTAAGACTAATGTGCTTCCATGAGTATTTCTTGTGTTAGTCTTAGATTGAATGGGAAATGGAGTATTCGGCAAAGACAACGCTTCCACTCAACTCGATCGGTATTATTTACCCCTTTGCCGGTATTCCACAACACTCTCCAATTTGGTATAATCTTTCACTCATATATTGTTTACCAAAGGGGGAGAAAATATAAAAGGGCTCCAACATTCTCCGTTTTTGGTGCTTAATGCCAAAGGGGGAGAAAAATATTAAGCCCAAAGCAAAAGGACCGCACCACCACCATTTCAAAATTTTCAAAATGAAAGATTTAATTGGTATTGATTGGTATTCACAAATGTTTGTTTTTCAATTAGTACTCAAGACAAGTTCTTCAATTGGTAGAATTTCAAATTGGTATTCAAGGAGATTTCAAAATTGGTATCTTTACAAAACCCTCTTGAAAGCTAAGAGGAGAATTTCATTCAGGGGGAGCTTTTGTTTAGTCAAAGGAAAAGCATTTGAAACAGGGGGAGAAATTTCAAATCTTGAAAATGCTTCTTACAATTTTATTCATATACCTTTGACTATTAGCAAAAGAGTTTTTGAAAAGAATTTGAAAAAGAGTTGCAAAAACAAATCATGTGGTGCTAAAGTGGTCCAAAATGTTAATTAAAAGAAAGCAATCCATTCACTCTTATTCATATGCAATAAAACTTTCATATTGGTTTAATTCTAAGTAACCTATGCACTTACCTTATGCAAACTAGTTCATTTCTGCACTTTATACATTTGATTTGATTTGTGTTGGCATCAATCACCAAAAAGGGGCAGATTGAAAGGGAAATAGGGTTAACCGTTTCCTATAATTAATTTTGGTGGTTGAATGCCCAACACAAATAATGGACTAACAAGTTTCTCTAGAATACATGTTCTACAGGTGCATAAAGGTTCAACACAAACCAATAAAAGATTAAAGAAAGGGTTCAAATTCAAAGGAGCAAGAAACTTGAGTGTGCCCTGGTCTGGCACACCGGACTGTTCGGTGTGCCATCGGACAGTGTCCGGTGCACCAGGACCGTATAATCCCAAACTCGCCACTCTCGGGTTTCTCCAGGCGCGCTCCGCTATAATTCACTGGACTGTCTGGTGTGCCACCGAACTATCCGGTGCACCAGCGGAGCAACGACTACTCGGCGCAATAGTCGACTGCAAAAGCCGCTGACTCCGTGAACAGTGAAGAACAGTACGCGCAGAGTTAGAGCGCAGAAGTCAGAGGCGCACCGGACAGTGAACAGTGCATGTCTGGTGCGGCACCGGACTGTCCGATGCCACTAGAAGACAAGCCTCCAACGGTCAACTGCTCCAGAATCCTAACGGTTGGGTGACGTGGCTGGCGCACCGGACTGTCCGGTGCGCTCATCGACAGCAGACTTCTCCAACCACCACCACTCCAAGCATCCAAGTTTCTAGCACTTCACAGTCAATACAAGAGCTAGTGCATTCACTCCAAGACACAAATCAAAAGATCAAAGCCTCTTCAAGTGCCAAAATTCACTCCAACCTCCTAGTGACTTGAGAGAGTGTTTGTTCGTGTTCTTTGCACTCTTGTTTCTTGGATCGCTTTCTTCTTCCTCTTTCTTGTTCCAAAGTGACTTGTAAAGCAAGGCAAGAGACACCAAGTGTGTGGTGATCCTTGCGGGGTCTAAGTGACCCGTGGAATTAAGGAGAAAGCTCACTTGGTCTAAGTGACCGTTTGAGAGAGGGAAAGGGTTGAAAGAGACTCGGTCTTTGTGACCACCTCAATGGGGACTAGGTTCTTTAGAACCAAACCTCGGTAAAACAAATCACCGTGTCATCCGCGTTATTTCTTGGTTGATTTGTTTTAATTCTAACGCTAAAATTAAAACATGACAATGATCCATCGACTTTTTACTTCTCCTTCTTTGTTTTCCCCTTTAAGTACGATTCATTACATTACAACATGGAAAATACAAATACCTTTGGGTCTCTTAGGTTGCTCAAAGGGATGAAATGAGATTGTGCTTCGTTGATTGAGCTCTCCGAAGGTAGAGTGTATTTGCAGGTGTAAGAAAAAATGTCGATCACTATAGCGGTGGTACTATTCATCTATTTATATGGGCACGTGGGTATGCACCTTTGTACTAAATTACACAAATGCCCCATTTTCTACACACAAGATCTATACAATCGTTGAATGGTGTCTTCATCTTTTCGCAAACAAGACGTGTTGTGTATGTCTTCTCCAGTTCCCTTCATATTTTCATGATCCGAAGGTGACACTCCTTTGGTAGTAGAGCTTCGTCTTACCCTAAGAATCATTTCATCACCCAAAACAAACGTCCGAAGTCTCTAGAAATTGCCTTTTGAAACAAACTTAAAGCAAAAGATTTCATTATTCGAGGACCTTCGACAAAGGCTTCTCTCCAATAGTAGCCCCTCGTGAAATTAGTTTGGTTTCTATAAAATCTCAAACCACGAAACTCGACCAATAGAGCTTTGCACCGATGGTCTGAAATATACCTTCCATTGAGTTTGTTATTGAAAATGACTACTTACTGAATACACTTTTTGTGGTTGAAAGCATAGAATACAAAGTCAGGACCATGGTTGAAAACACAGAATACAAAATCAGGACCATGGGATAGTGAGTTTACTGAATGCCACCTCGTCTGTTGTGCTAGTTTTTCTATATAAGTATACAGTACCCACCAACCAATGTAAGGCATTCATTGCTCTTTAGCCCACTTCCTGCTTCGTTGTGCTCTACTTTTGAAGCTTTCTTGTGAGATCTTGCTTTCACAACACTCTTCGCCTTCGTCCATCCTTTAGGCTACGAAGATGGCCCACATCAAGATGACTACAAGACTCTTGACTCCATCATCATCTGAGGTGCTTCGACATGATGATGATGCTATCAGCACCGAAGAGGTCTTCGATTCTTCAAGCGGTGCTACTCTAGCGACTTGATGTGTGCCTAATGGACTAAGATGAATATGAACCACCTAGCATTTTCTTTGACACCCCGGTTGATGTCATAGATATTGTCTGGGGCTCAAGTTTAGGGGTAGCAAGATAATGTAGTGATAACGATGATGACCTAGGGTTCATTGGCACAACACTAATGAAGAGAGAGTGAGGATCATAGGAAGGGGAAGAATCCAAAAACTATATTGCCATTTTGCAAATTCCACACCTACCAAATCCATGCCAAAACTACCACCATATCTTATTTGGACTACCAAATTTCCTCTAAGGCTAGCTCGTGGCAGGGTTGGACAATAGTGCCACTTAAATGATCATACATTACAAATCCCTAGTATAAAGACCAAGATGATATTACTAGAATAGCTTGACCGCCTCTATAATTTTACTCACAAAAAATATAAACTATGTGTCACATGCTCTCTCATTCGATTTAGAAGACAAGCACTACTTTGTGGATTTGTTTGACAGAAACCAAAGGATGACAAAGGCCCCAAGGACGACGCATAGTGTCTTGGCTTCGTGTGTAGTGCCTACCAACGTAGGTGCATCGTCCAATAGTGATGACTCTATTCTTGCCCATTTCTCCCATCTACATCACACTAGCTTCTCTTCAATCTCAAACCTCTCTATTTCAAGTGACCGACATGCACTATCTTCATTCTCATTGAAGGGCGATGTGGTGGATTAGCAACATGCAAACTCCTCTAACGACATCTTGACAACATTCCCTACTTGGCTTCCGTCAACTCGGCTACTCACCAAGGTGTCCAAACCCTATACCCGGTAACAAATGACTAGATGCATAGATATAGATAATTTAGAATGGAATTAGATAAACTAATGGGTTGATTGTTGATCTATTATCTACCTTGTGTGTATAATTGTATTATAGTTTATGCAAGCTCAAATTCATTTGGAATTTTATCTTAACGAGTACCCATACACTACCGGAATCCAGCTCTTTGTCGAGTGCTCGGCGCTTTGCCGAGTGCCGCACTCGGCAATATCCTACTCTCATTAATGACCACGTTTACCGAGAGCAGGACTCTCGACACAGGAAGACACTCGGTAAAGAAGGCACACCTGGGCACTGGTAAAGACTCTTTGCCTAGTGCTGTGGCCTTGGCACTCGGCAAAGAAGCAAGCTTTACCAAGTGCCTCCTAGAGCACTCGACAAAGGAACTGACAAAGAGGCCCGCTGGTGATCCTTTGCCGAATGCCACCTAATACGCTCGGCAAAGGCCCTGGTAAAGGGGCCCGATGGGGCTTCTTTGCTAAGTGTCCACTGCACGGACACTCCGCACAAACTCCGTCGTCATTACCTACCGTCGTGATAGCGACTTTTCTTTGCTGAGTACCAGCTGACACTCGGCAAAGTCTTTGTCGAGTGCCCGATAAAAAGTACTCCACAAAGAAGTTGTTGCCGATGTACAGTTCTCCGAACTTTCTTTGTCGAGTGTTTTTCAGACACTCGGCAAAGCAGTTGATTCCGGTAGTGATACATCAAATTTCCATACAAATTTCATCTTTTTTTACCAAATTACTATATATGAACCTTACCAAATTGTATGTGAATTATAGGCATGCCACTGCTGAAAATGATTTTCCTTGACAAGATTGCTTTTGAAAATAGCTCTGTTTTTATAGGTACTTTTTTAATAGATCCACTTCTATAGTCAATTTCTAGAGAAGAGTTATGGCCATTGTAGCTGTTGACTACTTTTTAGACATATGCTTTGTTCTACTACCTTGGAAACTGAAATATGGTTTGGCAGGCCGCTTTCGTAGTTGCGCACGTGCTTGATAGTAACAGCTCCCATGATTTTGGCTCATAATTGAACGCCTCCAAAATCGTCAGATTTTCCATACATGTTTTGGCAAGCGATTCGGCCGGAGGCCTCGTCGCCTTCCAATAATTATTATTAGATTTTTTTAGTAATTATATTTTTATATTATATCAATCTGATATCACAAACGTTTATAGTTTTTTTATATAATTTTGATTGAATTTAATATGCTTTAACTTTTAAAAATTAAAATAACTTATAATTAAAAAGAGAGGGAATACTTATCAATTAGTTTATGCATCATGCTTTACACGTCAAAACATGTATTTTCACTCAGATCTAGTCTAATTAACTCCCCAAGCATTTCACGCAGATTGATTCTAATTTCCAAGCTGGCACCTATCCCTATCCAACACAGACAAAAATGTTGTCAAAAGAAAACACGGACAAATCTTTCGTGTACATCCACATCACAAGTGATGTGCACGCGTTACACCTAGCGGGATGAAAGGCCACCGTATCTACCACTCTACCAGCCACTATTTTTTATTGGATGCATGGCATGATTCACATGGTCAACACATTTCCTGCAGACAGACGAACTCAATTATTTGTTTTTCTTTTTTATTTTGGTGTGATACATCACATGGATGACAAGGGTATTATTATACTCAAATTAAGTGTCCTGTTGCTGTATCCTCATCTTCATCATCAATTTTCGACGACACAAGTGTACTGAGGTTTTCTTTCAAACGGTGAATTATTTTCTTTTCTTTGTAGGGCTAGTTTGTCAACTCTATTTTTTTAAGAGATTTTCATTTTCACACGAAAAAATAAATTAATTTTCTTTTGTAAAATAAAAGTTCCAAACAGGGTTGCTAAACTAGCCCAGTGACATGTTCCCCAAGCGATTTTTGCTTTCCGGGCATCTATGCGGCCTTCAGTAACTTGTATAGCACCAGCACTACCCAAATTGTTGTAAAATTAAATTCAAATTAGATATATGAAAAGAACACTCCAAGAGTGCATCATGGAAAATGGTTCAAAGGCCCAATTGAAAGAGGTTTATGTATAATAAATTTAAGAATGAGGCTCTTTTGCTGAAGCACCTCCATGCATGTATACTTTAATAAAGAATTAATTCCTTCGGTGAGTTTACTTCGAGAGAGATACTATTCCAATGATCATCTTCCAACATCTAGAAAAAAGGCTGTTGACACATAATTCAAAATTTGCTAGTAACATTTATCTTTCTTTGGGATTATCTATGGAATGGAAGGATTTTAAGTGTGGACTTTCTAGAGTTACATTCATTTGCCACTAATCTAGATATTTCTTTGGCAAAATCTCTAGAACTTCGTGAAGCTCATGATCTCTTTCAACTCCCATTATCTGAATAGGCCTATTCTCAATTCTTACAGTTCCAGATAATCATCACAACTCTGCCACATCAACTCAATGTTGAAGACTGTTGATCATATATTTGTGGTTCTTTACCGTTCTCCTCAAATAAAGTATACACAAGGTTCTTGGGTTCATCCTCCATTCATCAGGCAATAAGACGGCTCTGGAGTTCTTCGTGTGAGCTAAAACACAAAGTCTTCTGTTGTCTCCTTATACATGATAGGCAGAACACAAGGGAGTTGTTAAAACACAAAAAAAACTTGCATCTGTAATTTTATGAAAGTGAGCTCTGTGTTCTTCAGAGGAAAAAAAATCCCTAAAACATTTATTCTTCGGATGCAACTTTGCGAAAGCATGTTGGACCTAAATAGGCGTAAGCTACCCATTACATCTTACACCTCTTGAGATTATTGCGCACATAAGGCGTTCTCTAAGTGCCCCCTTTGTAATGGAAATCATCGTTCTAATAGCATGAAGCATCTGGATGCGGAGGAATAATTGGCTGTGTTTAATGGCAATGCACCAAAAGTCCTTTCTTGTCGATCCTTTTTCGTGCAAGAATTTGATTTGCTTTTTCATAAAACAAAGCAAAAGTATTTTCTCGAAATAGAACAACGGATAGATCAATATTTATAGATTTTATCCCCTTTTGTTTTCTTCTCTTCTTATTCTCATAACTCTATTTCGAACTGTGGTGTTATATTTATTTTATTATATTTTTCTAGTAGGGGATTCTCTTCTCTTGTTTTATTAAAAAATATATGCTCGCTCCCTCTGAGAATCTATATCTATACTATACTTAAAGCACCAGTTTCAACGGTCGTCATGCGTCATTTTTTTACAAATAACCCCTCACAGCTATTTCAAATTAATCTGCTGCACGTATATAGACGCCAAACGACGCCCGACACGGGCTAGATGCACGCGGGCCACAACTATAGCACAGGCACGTCATGCCAGTCTGCTAACTGTGTTGGGCCAGCCCGTCGATCCATTTAATTAAATCAGCGTAACGACGCCCGACACGGGCTAGATGCACGCGGGCCACAAATATGGCACAGACACTTCATGCCGGCCTGCTAACTGTGTCGGGCCAGCCCGTTAGCCCGTCGATCCATTTAATTAAATCAGCGTAAAATATTAAAAAACGGTGCAGGAGGTGGGGTTCGAACCCATGCCCTGATAGAAGAAGGGCAGGAGACACTAGATGAAATTGTCTAACCACTAGAACATCACGCTGAGATATTTTTAATATTGAATATAAATTGTATATAGGTATATACGTTTTTTTTGTAAAATAAAAAAATAATCGTGTCGGGCCGGGCCAGCACTACGGGCCGAGGCTATAGCCCATGCACGACACGACGTTCTTGGCTCTTGCAAGCATTAGGTCGTTTCTGAGACCATATTAGCGCAATGGACTACATGGTGTTTGAGGTTGCTGAATTGGATGGAGCAGCAATGATTTGTCACACTAACAGCAAAATGAAAGGTTATTTGTTGGTTTTAAACGTTAGTAATTGCTACGAAGTAGCATAATTTATATGGAGCGTATCCAGTTTTATTGATGTCCGACTTTAGCAATCACTCCATATTTTGATCTATCTTTTTTATAAGTTTGACTTCATGGGACTTATTTTAGAAACTTGATCTTATAAACTTTCTCTTATTTGGTCTCTGTATAATGAAATTATGTATAATCTATGTTCATTCAGTCAATCGTTGTGAACTCTCTTCTAATCGCTCACTTCATTGGCCGTGTTGTACCAAGACATATTTGCATGGAGTAAACAATAACATCAGTTAGCCAAATCAAAAAATATATTATACAGAGAGCGGAGACAATCAATAAAAAATCTTGAAACTTTTTTGATGAATAGTTTACGTGGTATTGTTGTAAGCCGTCGCAACGCACGGGCAACCGACTAGTAACAAGTGATATACGTGTCTGTGTTTTATTTGCATCGACACTACTGGACTCGTCTTCTTTGCGAAGTATCGTAGACACTCGGCAAATACCATTTTGCACTCGGCAAATAATACTCGGCAAACATTTTATCGGCAAAGAGCCGAATTCCGGTAGTGCGACACTACCAACTCTATGACACACGGCCCTGTGACTTAAATTTTTAATTTAGTCTTTTTAAAAAAATCACGTTTGATCCTTAGACCAAGTATTCATGTTTTTAGACCATCTTGCTCGGAGCCATAGCACATCGAGGTCTCGGCTACGCCAACGAAATCCTCAGATACCAGCGAGGATGATACCTCGTTGCCATGGTCTGTGGCAGAGCACTGTTACCTCAGCGCCATGCCTTCATGTGCTATGGCACTGAGCAAAAGATATAAAAACGCTATTAAGTCGTACATGAGGCTAAACCTAAATTGTTTTTGGAAAAAAAGTAAAATGCAAAAAAATCAGGCCCTGTGACTGTGTCGGCTGGCAGATCCGCGCTGATGGGCCTGCTACCTGCAGCACTACTGATCCATGCCAGGCCGAAAGAAGGATGGGCCACCACTGCTTTAGCGAGAGGAATTGAGGAACTCTCTTGTTCGGTCAACTTTTCGACAATAGTCAACTTGAACAAGCTACAACTTGTCCTTTACATATTCTCCAAATATCATACTCATTGCCCCATAATTAGCTTTTGAGCAGGCTAAGAATGTTAGGTGAGTTCAAATCATATATACAAAAGAGACCAATGATGCTGTGGGACTTGTTGGTATTTGGTCAATGAGGAAAATATATTTGTAGAAGTCATAATTTATAATTCATTTGACCTTTTTGTCAATTTTGACTGGTTCGTATTATTTAATTTTTTATGGAAAAATGAAAATTTAAAAGTCATACTTAAACTATATTGTACGTTAGACGATATCACAGTAAAAAGTTAATAATAATTATAAACTCTTTTGAATAAGCTAAAATGGTTAAATTTAAGATAAAAAAGTCAAACGAATTATAAGTTAGAAAAGAGGCAGTACATGATATGGATGATCTCTGTTGATAGCAGGGGAGGACATTTTATTTTACGCAATGCGTGCATGCATGAAGGCTTCTTTTTGTGCAAGTGGCAAGTGCACTAGCACAAATGGGAAGTGGTAGGCACACTATAGCACGCGGCAAAAATGGTGCACCAGTGCCTTTCTAACCTGGATCAATGCTTATCCACAAAAGCAGCATCAAGAAGTTGCAAACACTCCCAGCTTTTTTTTGGTAAAGTTGTAGGATCGGGTTCCCCATTTTCACATTGTCTACTATAGTATGACTTTCCACTTCATCAGGATGGATATATATGCACCAAAAGCAGCCATGGTGGGTTGCCTTTGGGCGTACGTGCATGATCACTATATAAAATAGTTTCCACTCATTAGCACCTTTAGCAGTCGCATTAATTAAGCTTAACATGTTTCTATATGGTCCGAATAGAAAAATCAATTACACGATAATTAATGCAGTCAAGATCCATTTAGAAAACTTGACGGACATGGACTTTCTGAATCTCTTAGGTTGTGTTTGGTTGTAATGACAGGATAGAACGGGATGGAATGATCTCTTAAATAAGATTGTTTGGTTCGAAGTTAGAAATTGGACAAAACTATCCCAGTATTAACATTAATTGTCCCTTAAAATTGATAGGACAAAAAGAGACACACTGGGAAACGTGTCTATCCTGATTGTCTCTCAATCAAACGCACCCTTAATTTGGTTACAATAACGCGAGGGTGTATATATCTTTGTTCAATGCCATTGGAGAGATAATTTTTAGTGTTATAACTTTCGAAAACAAAAATAAAAGGATGTTAATGGAAAGTCCCTTACTTCTGAAAACTAATGATGCTCAGTTCAACTAGTATGTTAAAATTTTACAATGCTAGTTTTCATTTCATCATGGTTTATGCTCTACAATTATTCACGAATTTTTCTAATAATCCAACATGGACAACATGTTTTATTTCTTTGGATTCTTAGTCCATGTGTATTATGGGCAATTGCAATAAAAACATGGATGTCTTTGTGGTTACATCTTTTAAGTATTGGTATAGTGTATGACCAGTACATCTTAAACTTCCACTACAAGAGAAAATCTGAAGGTTAGCTAGTAACAATGATTTAGATTTGTCGGTACCTTGTAATTGGGGTACCCCTGCTACTGTGTCAAGGCTAGATACCTGTATGGTTACTTGTAACCAGAAACTAAGTAACTGAACAACCGGGCCTATGAATTCGGACCCGTCTGACGGGGCCACTGGCCTTGGGACCCGCTCCCCTCTCCCTGATCGGGGACAGGTCCGATGCTGCCACGTGTCACAGTGGTGAAAATGCTCAGTGACTATAATCGTGAGCTTGGACCCCCGCAGGCGGGACCTGGACTCCCACATATGTCGTCCAGAACCCTAAAAATGGGTCCTAGACCTTCTCATGTATAGTCTAGACCCCCACAGAGAGTCCCAAACCTCCCTGTGCACCATGACTTCAAGCCAGCATACGCTCTCGGTCCCTGCTCTCCGCTCGGGTAGAGGTCTGGTGCCACCATGTGGCCCGTGGCCATGTGGCAAAGCCTTCAGCTGGAAGCTAGCTCGTGCGCCCATATTTAATGCGAGCGGCTGAGGCATGTGCCGCTGGTGCAAGACATGGGACAACTTTTGATAGGCCATGTAGGCTGCACAGTAACGTACGTGTTATCGAGGCGGACGATTGTGTCTCAGCGCCACATGCATGGGTGGCGGCCATCATGAACTACCGTTGTCTTGGGCAAAGCACCCTCTACAACACCGACTAGAGGCGACAGCTCAGGTCTATCATCATAACTCATGTGCACATCAGCAAAACCGACCCCTACGCACGTCAACATAACTGACTCTAGTCCGTAGCCAACTCGCACCGACAGACTAGGCAAAGGGGCGCCCGGTCAGAAGATCCGTGTGGATGCCAAGGGAAAAGATCTTTGTCTACCGGTGCTTTTAATGCTCCATGTTGTACATTATTTAATATACGTGTCGGGACCCAGCACCCCAGTATATGCCCCCTAGGACTATAAAGGGGGGCACATGTGAGACGAACAAAAGCACTCAGGCATCCTCAGCAATACAACTCATAAGTGGATGTAGGGTGTTATGCTTCACTCTAAACCCATGAGTGTTCGTGTGTTCTTGCATCACCTCAGGCTAACCCTAGGCACACCACCTTTGCTCTTAGGATTAGGCAGGTGCTCTTCGTCACTCGACTGGAGTTTACCTTTGACAAGATTGAATAAAATAATCATGGATTGCACGCTGTATATTGAGATTCTTTTCAGAAAATGAAAGAAGTCTAGAGAGATGCAGATATTTAGAGAGCTACATATAGAGAGAGGGTGAAGGAGGATCGATAGGGAGATGCAAAGGAAAAGAGAGAGACATCAGTAGGTGGAGGGGTGAGAGTCTCTATATATATTTCCTTTTCATTTATCTATAGTCCTCTCTCTCCCTCCCTTTAGATCTAAAGTGGTAGAGTAGAAGGGGTAGAGGGAGAGAAGAGGGATGACTAGATGAGGCGCCCTTCTTCTCCTATATCTCCCTCTCCTCTAAATTTATAGCTCTAAACAACCTAATTATTGAACTTCAAAATTAAATTATATTATAATGATCTTACATTAGACATACAACAATTCTGTAACTTTTGAATTCAACCCCTAGCCCCAACAAACACCACACTAGTTTATAACATTTTGGGTTCGATACAAAAACTCAAAGCACATTAACTTGCTCGGATAAGCTCGTTAGTGGCTCAGCTCGACTCGGCTCATTTGTATTTTTTAACGAGTCGAACCAGAACTCTAGCTTGGTTCAATAAGAAGCCAGCTTGGTCCACCTCACAAGCTATCTCACGCTCCAGACGAGCCAAGCTATCATCCTAGATGCAAGCGTATGGGCATGACCTAGTTGCCTAGATCACCAACTCATTGCCCACAAGGCTGCTACACCACGCGATAAGCATTAATCCATGGAGTTCCCAAAAATGTGTGGTAAAATTGAATCCCTGAAGTTTCCAACATGTGTGGTGGCAATCAACTAGTAAGTGCTCAAAAAACTTATTAAGTAGAGAAGTAGAGAACTACAGATCGAACTTCATACAAATATATACTTATGTGATGCTTATCTTATAGGTTCAAGAGAGTATGGGATGGAACTAGGCATCATTGTACTTAGAGTGGAGGACAAGAAAATTTTACTTTTTTGCATTTTTGTAGGGAGTGGAGACTTCTGAGTGATGATGAGTCTAAAGAGAACAAGACTATGTCATAATCTGTGATAATTTTAATCCATAAGGTGGATATATCACATATGGTTGCTTGCATGCTTGAATTGCATTGCATTATTACACGTTTCATATTTGCATGGTTGCAATTTCACTATTGTAGTCTTATGAACTAGCATAGTTGCATAATTGGATTGTGTTTTGAACTGTTGACTTGTGATTATGGTTGCTTGTTGCTAACCTTAGTGCAAATGTGCAATGCATAGTTAAATTTTATATGTTAATATCTAATGAACGAAAAAAGATGATAGATTGATTTATAATGCTGACATGTATTTTTGGTTTGGCTCATGAGCCAATCAAGCCGACTCAAGTTGTCTAACGTGCTAAGCTCAGCAAGTCTTTTAGCTCATTATTATAACGAGACAAACCAAGCCAGCTTCTTATAGTACCGAGCCGAGCCAACTCGACATCCACCCCTAATACCATTTGGAGGGCACCATGATTAAACTCTAGTGTATATTTTTACTATATATAGCATAGAGGTGTTTTTACATGCGAATCCTTTAAAAAATCTCCTATGAATAAAGAACTTATGTACACTAAGGTAGTGTTTGGTTCGGTGTCAACGAGGGATGGGACGGGATCAACCCTGGGTTGACCCCGTCCCTTATTTTTTGAGGGATGGTCTCATCCACCATTTTTGAAGAATATTCTTTGACCCTGACTCTGAACCTCCAAACCAAACGCGGGTCAAATTAAAATGATCTCATTCCATCCATCTTCATCCATCCTCGTCCCTCCATCCAAACACACCCTAATTCCTAGTGGTGGTTCACTATCTTCTAGTATTTCTACTCGCAAACCATAATATTAACCACTCGTAAAAGTTGGCATGGTTATAGTGCCAAATAAATCCTATGATAATGTCAAAATTATATTTTATTCCATTTTCTCATAATATACTGCCAAGTGTTGTAAAAATATTAGCATCATATTAAAAGATCTTTCATGTATAAAATTACTGATACAAAAAGGAGAATTCCCTATCGTGTCATATTAGCATCATATTAAAAGATTTTTTTTCCTTTGTACAAAAAAAGAATTGCATAAAGGGAGTAGCAACTTATGGTTGGTGATCCATGACTAATCAATTTGATATTTTCTTGAAGTAACAATCTAACTAAAATTTATATGAACTTAGAACATCTCCAAAAGCTCCTTAAGGCAATTCCCTAATTTTGTTTCCTGGTAAAAAGATTGGAAAAGGACCCTTCAATAGTTGGATAAAATTAAACAGGTCACTAATGATAACCACTTATATATTCCCTCCTTAACTCATAAATATGCGTGCACATTCCTTGTTTTCTTACTGTTCCCTACGTCCTAAATTATAAGTCGTTTAAACATTTTTGGAGATTCAGGGTATCTCGAGTTTGATCAAAACTATAGAAAAAAATACAAAGATTTATGAGATCAAATAGATATACTATAAAAATATAAATAATGAAGTATCTAAGTCCATGTTTGAATACAAAAAAGCTAATAGTTAGGTACTAAAATTAGTCAAAGACATCCAATCAGTCTAGCTAATAGTTATTAGATACTTTTAGCAAATTAGTTAATAGTTAGCTAGCTATTTGTTAGCTAGATAATTTCACTAGCAATTTTTTAGTCAATTAAGAATTAACTCTAGTGCATTCGAACATCTCCATAATGATACTTGTTTAATATCATAAATTTTGTTACCTTAATATATAAATTTGGTTAAAGTTGAGATGTTTTAACTCTTAGAAAAATGAATCTCTACTACTATTAAGACTGCAATAGTAGTCTGCCATTCCGCGTTCTGCCCATTCCGTGTTCTGCCTTTCCGATTCCCTCCTGCCCATTCCGATTCCCTCCTCCCCACGCACAGTCCATTCCCATGTTCTCTATGTTCTGCCTTTCCGATTCCCTCCTGCCCATTCCGATTCCCTCCTCCCCACGCACAGTCCATTCCTATGTTCTCTGTGTAGCCAACGCCTAACTAAAATTAAAAAAATACACATGGCCCCAAGGGGATTCGAACCCACGACCTCTCAAGCAAATGCCAGTGGTAGCTACCACTACACCACATGTGTGTTTATATCTACATCTATAATATAAAACACATCTACTACATCTCTCGCCAAACCCACCTGCTACCCTTGCACAATGCGTAATAGTAGATAAGTATCACCGAAATTCTTGAATTATATTTTTGGATGGAGGGAATAGTATTTAAAGAAGAGCCTTTCATGCAATTTCTTTTGTTTGAATAATATTTTCAACTTAAATTTTTTGTATATAAGTTATTGTAGTATACTCGTATTATATATTCCCGTTGCAACGCACGGGTATTCAGCTAGTTAACTTATAATTTAGGATGGAGTGAGTATGCGCCCAGCTGTTTCCTCGAGAGTTTTTTTGCATGTCCCTACCTCTTAGAAATTCACGTGCGTGCATGTACACGGAGGTGTGCACATTTCCGTCCAAAAGGTGGTGGAGTGTGAACACTGATAGCCCAAAAAGACAGAGACGGTGTCGTCGTCGTAATCAGGGTCTCTCTCATATATCGTCCGGTACGCACGGTGTAGGGCGTGGCCTCGGACATGCATGCAATGTGCACAGCTAGCGAGCTTTGACATTTGCTGAGGGCGATGTGTCGTTGAGGTCAACTGTCTCTCCTCGTGCTCCCGCATCCTGGCTGAACTGTACCGCAACAAAATTCTCAGTTCAACCGCCCTCGTCAAAAGAAAGTCGCATGCATCCACACGACGTGTGTATATACTGTATACCCGTATATATCGTTGGTGCTGCTTGTATTGCTTGCTTGGCATCCAGCATGCATGCATAAAGATAAACCAGCTTTAACTTTTTCATTACGAATTTCGGGCACCGACTTTTTTTTATCGAGTCTAGAACTTTGTGCACGTCCAATCGAGTATAAAACTCTTAATATAGACCTACCCACTCCTCCCTCGGTTTTAAATCACAAGACATATATATTTAACCTTTCTAGATATTTTGTTTATAGTATATATCTAAATATTATGTCCCTCTAAATGTATATCAAAATTTATATATCTATACTATAAAAAAGCAAAAGAAATGTTTAAAATATTGTCGTAACTGTAAAAAAAATGAATCTTACAGGCAATTAAGTTTGAATTTTATTTGATGTTTGATGAATAACATGACCATTTACTAGTAGTATACAAGTTATATTTTAGAGGCTGCAAGACAACCCCTCCAAATCTTATAAGTTCTTTTGGTTTTCCGTCTTGTTTTTTGCGAAAGTGCATAGATGTTCGGATGGAGGATTAGTGTTAGGGATGGACTGATTTGGAGGGGTTGTCTGTTTATATACTTAGGATTTAGAAAGGCTATATTGGGCTAGGGCTAAAAATCTATTAGTGCATTGGACTTCTATTCTATTTTTGGTTTTTCGTTAATTTGGTTTTTCTAAGGTGTAGAACCAAAATTACTTCGGTCATTTCGGTTTTCTAGAATATGGAACCAAAATTACTAACAGTTAATTCAGTTTCGGTTTTGGTTCCAGTTAATTTAGTTCAGTTCAACGATTCCTATTTATTTTGCCCAGGCCTAAGTGTTGAAACTTTACAAAGTGCTAAGACTAGTTATACTGCCTCTCATACGCTTGATCTAGGTTTAGGTCTAGTGTTTAGTGAGGTTTGCATACCTCTTACCAGTCGATGCTTGTGTGCACCATTATTATACTAGGTGAGGCTTGTAGACGTATGAGGCCAAACCAATCGCGTTTGTGGTGAGGTCGCCACCGTGTACTGGAGGGAAAGAGGCTCGTGGTAGTTTGGCCAAAAGCTCGATAGTTATGATGGTTGATGGTGATTCATGAGAGGCCATCTCAAAGACCTACTTGCGCATTAGGAAAACATGGAGGCTATTCACAGAGTTACCCAAAGCTTGGCCCTTATGTGGGCATCTAAGAGCACCTAAAGGGGGTGAATAGGTGATCCTACAAAATAGCCACTAAAAATATAAACTTGGTCTAGAATCAGAGTTAGTGCAATATAAAACCAAGTTTGAGTCATGAAAAAGAGAGAAAAGTTCTCTTTAGTTGGTTGATCTTTCAAGATGTAAATTAAACTAAGAACAATACCACAAGTGAATTTGGAGAACTTCGGAATAGAGAAAATCGTAAGAAAGTAAATGAACAAGAGACACCGGTGATTTTTATCTCGTGGTTCGGCCAAACCTAAAATATTTGCCTACATCCACGTTGTGGTGTCCCAACAGACAAGAGCTGCACTCAACCTCTCTCAAGTGATCCAAAGATCAAACTTTAGTGTCACGATCTTTCTTGTATCAAAAGTATCCTTCTCGCGAGGAATCTCCACAATTTGGAGTCTCTTGCAGCCGTACACAAATCAGAGTTACAAGCTTGAGCACAAGAGAGAGAGAGAGAGTACACACACAAGAGCAAAATGCAGCAACACAATGCTAGAGAGAAGATTATAAGAGCACAAACACAAGTGTTACAAGAAACAGCTCAAAACAGTGCAGATCTCACTAGAATCACTAGACAGCGTCGTGGCAGAGTGTCAGAGTTATGTTTTGCTCTTGGAGTGTTTGGGTGCTAAAGGAGGTCGCCATGGGGTCCTTTTATGCCCAAAAGGCCCCACAGTCGTTCCTCCTTCTTTGCAAAAACATGTTGAAAATCAGCTTCCTGTGTGGGCATCGACAGGTCCG
The DNA here is from genome assembly GCA_029449295.1 of Zea luxurians. NCBI lineage: Eukaryota > Viridiplantae > Streptophyta > Magnoliopsida > Poales > Poaceae > Zea > Zea luxurians. The sequence goes on along the minus strand of JAOPSE010000795.1, from coordinate 90,491 downwards.
GTGCGCCACTGAACCGGGTCCATGTGTCCCGAGTCTGAGATTTAGATTGGCTCTTTCCATAGTTGATGGGCACCGGACCGGTCCGGTGCACCCCGGATCGGGTACCAAGTCAGCTAGTCGTTGGCTCGTCTGCGCGCCTGCGAAGTAGCCATTAGAGGAAGGTCCCGTGCACCACTAGACCATGAACAGTGGCGATCCAGTGAATTATAAAAATACTGAAACCACAAAGGTCAGCCATATAGGCGATCTGATGCACATGGACCCAGTCTGGTGTGCCAGGCTGCCCAACGGCCAAGTCCTAGCCCCCATAGACCGAGTCTGGTGAGGCCAACTTAGGCTCTATTGAGCCTATCTTCTCCAAGTCTTTTCGGCTATTCTTGGAGCTTCCCTACAACTTAGACAAACTTGATTAGTACATAATCCAATTGACTAAGTGTGGGAATCTCACCTTTTTCACATAGTTTCATTAGGAGTTGCAATAGGCCTCAAACTAAGTCCTAGAAGCACTTTTCTCACTGAATTGAGTTAGACATCAAACAAATGTGCTAGAAACATAGTATAAGGCAGATGCAACTTATTCAAACACTCAAACCTCATGTTTATACCGTTTTACCCAAAGTTGCACTTTTAGCCTCCAGTTTAGCGTATTTGGACTTAGTGCCTTCACTTTGCCTTTAAATGGACCTCTGCTCATACTCATATCAAACTAGTTAGTCCATGGTGGTGTGTTGGACACTTAATCACCAACACACCTAAAGCAACTCAACTGTGACTAACTTAAAGCAATATGAGTCAAAAGTGGCAAATTGAAGTTCAAACTCAAATAGATGAAGAATTCGAAGGATTTGGTGTATTTGGATCACTTAGCCACCACTTGTTTTGGATTTTGTAATCAAAGCCATTTTTACTAACTTCTAAGTCAAAAAACACTTGGTTTTGCAACCAAACAGATTTTAAACACTTGTTTTGATCAAATATAAAAACTCCCTCTTTTCCTCATAAGATAACTTCTCCCCCATAAGAGAACAGTTTTTGCAATAAGAGGGCTCCTCTTTGCTATCAAGTGGGTTTTGATCTAAAAGATAGTTTAAAGCTCAAAACATTCTCGAAACTCAAGTGGTGGTTGTTGGGGCCTACACTACCGAAGGTCCTCAAAATATATGTATTTTATAATTAAGTGTGTTTCAGGTGTACAAAGAAAGCCACACGAATCAGGTCTTCAGCTATCTTAGGCGTTCGATAATGGTTGAGCGAAGTTGTCTGTCAGCTGAAGCTATGAGGAGAAAAGCTTTGTCTATGCGCAATCGACGACGACAACAGCTGAAGTCGACAACTTCGGACACAACCTAAAGGGGAAGCTGCTAAACAATGATGGCCAAAGTCCGCATAACCGAAGGATAGAGAAAATACGCTATTTCCCTAATATCGTTTGTAAGCAGTGTGTATAAAACCTCGATGGGCGTTATTGTAAATCTGTACAAAAGAGGTTCATCTCTCATATAAATAAATGAACAGTGCCTACATAAAGTACCTTTTCCAAGGGCATAGCTTCGTGCCTCTTAGCCTTCGAAGAATCTTCGTACCTCCCTTTGTCAAGGAGCCAAAGGTATGCTTGTAAATTTATCTAGTGTAATTGGAGACATATGAAAATGCTAAGGCAAAGGAGATAAGTTCTCATATATCATTGTACTGTCTTATTCCATTACACGTCATTTCTATTAACATTCCTGTCTAAAGACCTTCGTCCTTCATTTTAACACTTTAAAGAAGTGTTAAACCCATGACGAAGGTGTAACACCCTGAATTTTGGGGTATAAAATTAATTCTCTAATATCTACCAAATTCATGTGTTACTCCTTTTCTCACCTCTATAGATTTCCTTTCTCTTCTTTTTAATAGAATTTTGGGTATTTATTTGAGAGGTGTATTATTTCTTTAGAATATTAAAACCTAGAGGAGACATGAATTGTTGCATCATGCTGAGCTTAAACTTTATTTTTGGTTGATGCACATGTTTGAAATATTCAAATTTGAATTTGTGGTTTGGTTGGATTTGAATTCAATAGAGAAAATAAAAAGAAAAGGAAATAGAAATTTCAGAATAAAAGAAAACGCCAAAACAGCCCAAGACACCCTCTCCCTCGGCCTTTCGACCCAGTCGGCCCAGCTTGCCTGCACGCGTGCTCTCTCTCACTCTCTCTATGCGGTGGGACCCGCCTGTTGGCGCCGTTCCTCTCGCCCGTGCGCGCGCCCGATGCCCCATCTCCATCTGCCAGCCCGGTCCAGCTTGTCGCGCTGCCCGCTCGCTCGCACGCCCTCTTCTGTTGGCCCATGGGCCCCGCCTGTCAGTCCTGTCCTCCCCAACCGTCCGCGCACGCGCGAGGCCGCGCCCGCCCCACCCCGGCCATTTCTAGCGGCACGCACCCCACTCCCTCTCCCTCATCCCTCATTCGTGCACTCGCAGAGCTACAGCACTCACCTCGCACCACGTGCACACCAGAGATGGGCCATCATCATCCGTCGTGGTTGCGCGCCCGTTCCGCCGTCGTCGTGGAGCCCTCGTCGTGTCCGTTGCCTCGATGAGCTTCACCTCGACGTCCGCGACCCGGGACACCCTTCAGTTCGCCCCCCCCCCTCTATTTCTCTCTACCCGTGCTCACTGGACCTCCATCCGCGTAGCTACAGTGTCGTCGTCGTCTACCCGAGCCATCACCGTGCCTCTGTCGCCATTCAAGGGACCTAGAGACTCCCTGAAAGTCGCCTAGAGGGGGTGGATAAGCATAACCTAAAATTTACAACTTAAAACACAAGCTACAAGCCAGGGTTAGCATTAGAATTAAATCCGAGTCCGGGAGAGAGGGGGAAAACAAATCAACAAAGAAATAAAGCAGATGAACATGGTGATTTGTTTTACCGAGGTTCGGTTCTAAAGAACCTAGTCCCCATTGAGGTGGTCACAAAGACCGGGTCTCTTTCAACCCTTTCTCTCTCTCAAACAGTCAACTAGACCAAGTGAGGCTTCTTCCTTAATCTCACGGGTCACTTAGACCCCGCAAGGACCACCACACAATTGGTGTCTCTTGCCTCGCTTACGAAGCTCTTGAGAGTAAGAAGTGAGAAAGAAAAGAAAGCCAAGCCAAGCAAACAAGAGCAATAAATGGAACACAAACGATCCTCTCGCAAGTCCTAGTTCACTAGAGTTGATTCGAGAACTTTGAGTGGATCGATCGCTTTGATTGTGTCTTGGAGTGGAGTCTATTGCTCTTGTATTGAATGCAATGTGCTGAATGCTTGGATGATTGGAGTGGTGGTGGTTGGAGGGTATTTATAGCCCTCAACCACCAAACAACCGTTGGGGGTGGCTACTATCGATGGGCGCACCGGATAGTCCGGTGCGCCAGCCACGTCACCCAACCGTTAGGGTTCTAGAGCAGATGATCGTTGGAGGCTTTGTTATCTAGTGGCATCGGACAGTCCAGTGCCGCATCAGACAGGTACTGTTCACTGTCCGGTGCGCCTCTAACGAATGCTCTGACTTCTGCGCGCATTGTTCGCGCACTGTAGCGTTGCAGGGTGTCCGTTGCATTCGACCGTTACGCTGGATAGTCGTTGCTCCGCTGGTGCACCGGACAGTCCGTGAATTATAGCAGAGCGCGCCTAGAGAAATCCGAGAGTGGCCAGTTCGATCATGTATGGCCCTGGCACACTAGACAGTCCGGTGCGCCAGGCCAGAGCACACTCGGTTTCTATTTGCTCCTTTGAATTGAACCCTATCTTCAATCTTTTATTGGTTTGTGTTGAACCTTTATGCACCTATAGATTATATATTCTAGAGCAAACTAGTTAGTCCATTATTTGTGTTGGGCATTCAACCACCAAAATTAATTGTGGGAAAAGGTTACCCCTATTTCCCTTTCAATCTCCCCCTTTTTGGTGATTGATGCCAACACAAGCCAAAGCAAATATATTAAGTGCAGAAATAAACTAGTTTGCATAAGGTAAGTGCATAGGTTACCTAGAATTAAAACCAATATGAAAGTCTTCTTGCATATGAATACGAGTGAATGGATTGCTTTCTTTTATTTGATATTTTGGACCACATTTGCACCACATGTTTGTTTTTGCAAATATTTTTCAAATTCTTTTCAAAATTCTTTTGGGAATAATCAAAGGTATATGAATAAGATTGCGAGAAGCATTTTCAAGATTTGAAATTTCTCCCCCTGTTTCAAATGCTTTTCCTTTGACTAAACAAAAAAAACTCCCCCCTGAATGAAATTCTCGTCTTAGTTTTCAAGAGGGTTTTGAAATGGGTACCAGTTTTGAAATCTTAATTTTATAAACATAGATACCAATTTGAAATTTACCAATGTGAAATTTATTTTGAGTACTAATTGAAAAACAAACATTTGTGAATACCAATAAAAATCTTTCAATTCGAAATTTTTGAAATGGTGGTGGTGCGGCCCTTTTGCTTTGGGCTTAATATTTTCTCCCCCTTTGGCATTAAGCGCCAAAAACAGAGAACGTTGGAGCCCTTTTGCATTTTCTCCCCCATTGATAATATAAATATGAGTGAAAGAGTATACATGTCGGTGTTTCGGACCCGGGGGACCCTCAACCGGACCGACTAGTGAATTTAGTGCCGCGTGCCCCTGTCCAGATGGGTTGATGCAAGATGGAACACAAGTGAAGGGATGAGGCTTGTATTATCTTGCACCGGGGGTGCTTGCAGTAGGGGTTACAAGCGTCGTGAGGGAGAGCGAGAGAGAGAGAGAGAGAGGATCCGGTCCTGAGGTGAGGCGTCTGAGTTAGCCTCCACCGCGTCTCTCCTACTCTGCCTGCCTCTGCTCGCCTCGCGTCCTCTCCATCCCCCCTGGAAGGCCCTAGACATCCCCTTTTATAGATGCAAGGAGATAGTCTAGCTGTACAATGGGGGTGTAGCTATGTGCCAACGTGGCCGGCGGGGAAGTGCCTGAGCCCTGTATATGTGTTAACGTGGCTATCGGAGAAGTGCTTGAGCCCTATAGAAGCGCAGTTGGCGGTGCGGCCCGGGGTCCTACTGATGTTTCTTTGCCTTCGTAGGGGGTTTGAGAACAACCAACGTCATGGACGCATGTAGGGAACCATCATTGCCTGTTGCTGGAGTAACTTAGATGGGACACCGGTCTTGTTCCTTCGTAGCCTGAGGCAGCTAGCTAGGGGTAGGGTAATGATGGATCCCCGGTAGCGTAGTTGGTCCGAGGCCGAGGTCGGGCGAGGCGACGACTCCTCCGAGGCCGAGGCCAAGGTCGGGCGAGGCGGAGTCCTTCTCCCGAGGCCGAGGCTGAGGCCGAGGTCGGGGTCGGTCGAGGCGGAGACCTTCTCCCGAGACCGAAGCTGAGGCCGAGGCCGGGGGTCAGGAGAGGTGGAGCTCCCTGTTGCGCTCGACGCCGAACTCGGGAAAGGCCGTGACTGTTGTTAGTCTTTTCCTGGTGGCTGGCACAGTTGCCGGAGCGGGGTGAACAGTGCTATTTTCCTGTCAGAACGGTCAGTGAAGGGGCGAAGTGACTGCAGTCACTTCGACCTTGCCGACTGAGGCGTGCGTGTTAGGATAAGGTGTCAGGCGATCCCCGCATTAAATGCGCATGCGATACGGTCGGTTGGTAAGGCGATTTGGCCGAGGTCGCTGCACGACAAAGTTTGCCTGAGCTAGACTTCGAGCGAGCCGAGGGTGCGCCTTCTGCCTGTGGGGGCCCTCAGGCGAGGCGTGAATCTACCCGATACTATTGTTCCCGCCCGAGGCCGGGCTCGGGCGAGGCAAGATCGCATCCCTTGGCAGGCGAGGCCTTGACTTGAACCGTGCTTATCAGTCTTTACGGTTTGTTCTGAAGACGTTTTCTAGCCGTGTTTAGGAGTGTTGGGGGTACCCCTAATTACGGTACCCGACAGTAGCCCTCGAGCCTCGAAGGGAGTGTAGGTACTCGCTTGGAGGTTCTGTCGGATTTTTGCAAGGGGACAAGTCTTTCTTGGTTATATTTTGTTCCGATGGGTGCGCGCGAGCGCACCCGTCGGGTGTAGCCCTCGAGGCCTCGGAGGAGTGGTTTGACTCCTCTGAGGTCTTAATTCTTCTTGTGATGTGATGCCTCGATCGGCCTTGTTGTTCCCTCATGCGGCCTGGCCGTAGCCCGGGTGCATGGTCAGGCCCTGAGTTTTCAAGCTGGTTTGTCGACGTGGTCGACAATTTGGCTGTAGCCCGGTGCGAGAGCAGCCCCCGAGCCTCTACACGGAGCGAGAGGATGTTCGAGGATCGTCTCGACTTTTGTTGTACGCCCCTTCGTCGCCTTTCCACAAGGAGGAAGGGGGAAGGCACCATGTTACCCTCGGAGGGCACCGAACACGGTGTTTCCAGTGAGTTGCTAACGGGTGATCCGAGTGGACGCCCGAGCCCCGTTCGATAAGGGTCGGCTAGTGGCCCAGAGGTGCGCTCCAAAAGTACATGCAGGGGATTTGCTGGACCTAGACCCATTTGATAGGATACGAGGGCTCGGTGCCTCCCTCCGGTAGGATTCCATTACAAATCATTCCCGCTGGTCTCGGAAATGTCCTAGGGTACCTCGGGAGCGCAGCCCGAGCCTCGGCCATGTAACGGACGTACCCAGGGTCATCCCTGACTCTGCGTGCTCTGGGGCGGCTGTCGAACCCTTTCGAGGGGCCAGCCTTTGAACCCCTGATCAGTAAAGGGCTCGGAGCCCGAGTGGTCTAGGGCGGTTGCCGAACCCCGCAGGGCGCAACCTTCGAACCCCTGATCAGTAGGAGGGCTCGGGGCCCGCTTCCTTCGCTGAGAAGGATCCTGTCGGAACATCCCCTTTTCTTGATCCCTGTGGCAAGACAGAGAGAGGAAAAGGAAAAGGATATGAATTTAAATAATGCGGCGCACCTTTTTTGACGTGGTCATCATGACGGAGGTGAAACGACGCCTGCTTCACCTGCCAGAGGTGTCGCTTGCCCTGCTAAGGAGTTAATGCGACGGGACGGGCGATTCGCGTGGCGTCTGTTGCGCGTGCGCGAGTCGTTCGAGGAACAGAAAAACTGTTTCACCTTCGAGTTTGAATTTAGCGATGGGTCCGGGCGAAGTCTTGGGTGGATCTCGCCCGGGCCTATATATACCTAGAAGAGGGGCTGGTGGTGGTTCTTTACCCTGCCATTCACGCTTGCCTTCTGCTTTTGTTTCCGCAATAGAGAAAACCGCGCACCTCATCCCCTCCACCTCCACCACCTCCATTCGGCGATGGCTGACAAGGTGACCGTCGTTCCGCCACTCAACCCATGGCCTTTCTCCATCGTTGCCGTGGAGGATCTGGAGGCCCTTGTTATCGATGGTTTGCTCCGTCCTCTCTTCGGCAGGCCGCAGCCGGAGTGGATGACCCCCGGGAGTGAGGCCGACCCGACTCTGCCGCCGGGGTACGTGGTCAGTTTCATCCCCTTCCATGAGCGGGGGTTTGGAGTGCCAGCGAGCCGCTTCATGCGAGCGCTTCTGCACTACTACGGGGTGGAGCTGCATAACTTCAACCCCAACTCTATTGCGCAAGCGGCCATCTTCGCGGCGGTTTGCGAGGGTTTTTTCGGGATTGACCCTCACTAGGACCTGAGGACCCATCTCTTCTCCTCGGAGTTCTTCGCCGCGTCGACGGACGTGAAGAAGGTCCGTATGGCGATGCGGGCCAGTGGCTGCACCCTCCAGCTGAGGTTGGGGCACGCTCAGCAGTACATCCCTGCCTCCCTTGTGTCTTCGAACAAGGGGTGGCAGAACCGGTGGTTTTATCTCCGGAACGATGATGGGATGCTTCCACCGTTTTCTCAACGAGTGGTGACCGCCGCCGGCAATAACTGGCGCTGGGGGGCCACACGCGAGAAACAGGAGAAGCTCCAGCCTATTCTGCATGCCTTGCAGAAGTTACGAGATGAGGGCCTTACCGCTGCGGGGGTCGTCACCGCTATCCATCGCCGGAGGGTGCTCCCATTGGTGGAGCGGCGGTTGCGACTCTCGGAGATGAAGCCAGGGGCCGATTCGGAGGGCTCGCGGATGTCCTCAACCTCCCTCTCCGCCGACGACCTCCGCAGGCGGGTAGCGGGTACGGTAGGGAGGCTGGATGCTGGCGTCCTTAGCCAGCCCTCGATGCGCCCCGACCAGGGGTACGTGTCCCTGGTAAGTGTCCGATCCTCCTTCTATTTTGCGCCGAGTTTTTACGTCTTTGATTCCTACTGTTGGGATTTTTGTTTGTCCCAAGTGGTTGAGGGGTTATAAACTCTCCCGGCCACCGGTCCCGGAGGACGCGGCGGATCGAGCCGCGCGTAGGCTCGCTGCAGAGAAGGAAAAGGAGAAGAAGGACGCAGAAAAGACCCGAGCTCGTGAGAGGATGCGAGCTCGGGAAGCCTTGGAGAAGCGTCATCGGAAGCCTTGGAGAAGCGTCGTCGGGCCCGAGCTCGTTGGAGTCATCGCCGGAGACGCCTGACGACGACGATGATGATGATGATGATGATGACGAAGACGATGACATGGCGGCCCGACTTGGCCTCAGCCCGGACCTGAGGCTGGGCCAGGGGTCGCCGAGCTAGCCTCCAAGTGCACTGGCACCATCAGTGCCTGGGGCCGAGACACCAAGGTCCCGGTCCGAGGAGCGGAGGCAGGCCGAGGGGGTACTTGACCCCTTGGCCGAGATGATTGGGGTGACTCCGGGGGGTTAGGCCGAACCGCACGCCCCTCAAGAGCAGGTGCCCGCGCCGGCCATACCAGAGGCCGGTCCCTCGTCCGTCGTGACGACGCCTGGGCAGGCCGCTCCCTCGGCGCCTCGGGCGCCCGAGGTGGAAGCGGCGCCGAAGCCGGCAGCGGGGCAACCCTCGGCAGTGCCTATAGAGACCGGGGCCCGAGGGGTCTCCCCGCAGGCACGACTAGCCTTGCCCCGGAGCGGGTAAGTATCTGAAGATACCTCTGTTTTGGTTTTTTCGCTGTGTCTCTTGAACTTGCTCTCTCTCCTTTTTAGCAAGCGGAGGCAGGGCCCGGCCGGTCTGGCCCCCACGAACGCCCTTAAGACGGGGTTGGCCTCTGCAGCCGGTGCTACGACGCGCCATGCCGGTTGGTTGGCCTCCGCACAAGGCGCCCTCCAGCGGGGGGCCCAGGTGGCACGAGTTGCCATGGGGAAAGCCTCCCAGGCTGACCCCCCTGTTGGAGTTGCCATCATGCCGGGGGAGGCCGCTGATGCGGCCGCGGCCCCGAGCCCGCCTGACTTGTTGCCGGCGCTGGCATCAACTCCTGCCCGAGCCGTCGCTGATTCGCCCGCGGAGCCGCATGTCGCCGCTGACGTTGGGATGGTTGAGGCGCCACCGCCCGTGGTCATCCCCGACCTCCCCGTTCTCGGCCATGAGGAGAGGGCGGCCGTCATTGCCGAGGTCGGTGATCGGAGGCCTGCCACCTTAGCCGAGGGGAGGCCCAGTACGCCGATTGCGGTGGTGCCCGATGCATCGGCTGCAGGGGGACCCGACGCCTTGGTCGAGGGGTATGTAGAACTGTGGCCCGTCTTGGGGGCGGCGGCCTTACCCCTGCGCAGCTCAATCCCAATGAGTGGGGTGGGCAGCCGCTCCGGTTCTGGAGCCGCGACACCTCGGAGCCCCTCCTCTCCCTCAACGATGAGTTGGAGGAGAAGTCTCGGGATAGTTTCCGTGAGTATACCGAGGCGGCTATGAGGTCGCTTCGGTCGACCATGGAGATCCTTTCCAGGGACGTTCCCAGGGTCTTCCAGGTAAGGATTTAGACGTACACCTTTCGTGACCAGGGCATTCTTTGTAATATCCTGCTTTCCTTCCTCAGGAACTTGCGGACGTGAGCACCGCCAAGTCCCTATTCATCCGCCGCGAGAGCGACGTCTGGGATTCGCTGCGGTCCCAGAGGGCCGCGTTTACCGAGGCCAATGAGCGCCTCGCCCAACGGAGCGCCGAGGTGGTGGACCTTCGACTGCTCTGTGATGAGCTGATGTCGGAGGCAGCGGTGGCGCGGGCGGAGGCGGCATCGGCACAGATGGAGGCTTCGTCGGCCCGGGACCAGGTGGCTTCCCAGGCCAAGGAGATGCAGCAGTGGTAGTTGGAGCTTGACCAGGCCATCAGCGAGCGGGTCCAATCTCGGAGCCAAGCTACCGAGGCCGTGAGCCGGGCTGAGGCCCTTAAGGGTCAACTGGCTGAGGCTACGGAGCGGCTAGCCGAGGCGTCTGCTCGGGCCAGGACCCTTGCGGAGGGCCTGGCCGTGGCCGTTGGGTCTGCCCAGTCCGCCCAAGCCGTGGCCTCGCAGCAGCGTGCCCGGGCTGAAGGTATGTTTTGCCCGCTTTGTGACTTTGTTTTTATCTCCATTCTTCACCTCGTGTCTGAAGAACATTGTCCGGCTTTCTGCAGGGTTCGAGATGGCTCTTGACGAGTCCGTCAAGAACTGCAAGGCGCTTGCCCAGGCGGCTGAGCAGAAGGAGGCCGACCGTGTGGCCATGTCCGAGGCCATCTCGGCTTTCTGCCGGGCCTTTGGCCTCGACGACGTCCCCTCGGGTAGCTCCCCCCAGAGTCACCTACGGGCCTTGCGCGGCCATGTGCGTAGCAGACTCCATGGGGCGCTGCACCACGGCGTTAGGCGGGCCTTCGCCGTCCTCGCCTCCCACTACGACGTGGATCTGGAGCGGGTCAGCGAGGGGTACTGCTTACCCGACGAAGAGGAGGCTGCCTTAGCCGAGGTCCAGAGGCTTGATGCGGCTGTCGAGGGCCCAGGCGTGGCGCTGGCTTCCTCCTTCAAGGTGGAGGTCCTTCGCCCATGTTGCAGTCTGAGGCCGAGCCAGATTCTGCCGAGGGTGGAAACGACGCCGAGGGTGCTGCTCCTCCCCCTGCCGATACTTGAGCCTGCAAGAACAGTTTGCTCTAAGTATGTGTATGTTTCTCGCGGCCGCTGAGGCCTAAACATTTTTAGCATCAGAGTATAAAGCTGCGTTTTCTTTCCTCTTGTTTCGAGCATTAGGACTTGTTCGGTAGTAGAGTCGCTTATCCGAGCGTGAGCTACCCTTCGTGGAAGGTGACGAGTGAGGTATCCGTATCCCGGAGGCGTAGGAGTCCCTCGGCTCGGTCGGCCTTGCCGTTCAAGGTCTCTCGCATCATTTTTAGGATTCCGCTATCGATATAGTCGAAATGGTATGAAAGTCGTTTTCTACCCGAGCGTTAGGACTTGTTCGGTAACAGAATCACTTATCCGAGCGTGAGCTGCCTTTCGCGGAAGGTGATGAGTGAGGTATCCGTATCCCGGAGGCGTAGGAGTCCCTCGGCTCGGTCGGCCTTGCCGTTCAAGGTCTCTCGCGTTGTTTTTAGGATTCCGCTATCGATATAGTCGAAACGCACGAAAGACGTTTTGGTAGAAAACTTTTCCGAGGAAAATTTTGACGTAGAGGGGGTTCCCCCTTCTAGCCCCCGAGGGAGGGTCGGTCTTTGCTGAGGCAAGGCCGATCCTCCCTTGACAGCTGGACTTTCTATTTTTACATGCAAAGGGACCGAGGTACATAAACGACTTGAAACATTTTAAGGGTAAAAGCGACGTAGCTGTTCGATGTTCCAAGTGTTGCTGTAGACCTCGCCTCGATCATTGGCCAACTTGTATGTCCCGGGCTTTAAAATTTTGGCGATGATGAATGGCCCTTCCCAGGGAGGAGTAAGCTTGTGGCGCCCTCGGGCGTCTTGTTGTAGCCGAAGCACTAGATCTCCCACCTGGAAACCTCGGGGCCGAATCCTTCGGGCGTGGTAGCGTCGCAGGGACTGCTGATACCGTGCTGAGTGTAGCAAGGCTACGTCCTGAGCCTCTTCTAGCTGGTCCAGTGAATCTTCTCGGCTGGCCTGGTTGTTTCGGTCGTCGTAAGCCTTTGTCCTCGGGGAACCATATTCCAAGTCCGTGGGTAAGACAGCCTCGGCCCCATAGACTAGGAAAAACAGCGAGAAACCCGTGGCCCAGCTTGGCGTCGTCCTCAGACTCCAAACCACCGAGGGTAGCTCTTTTATCCACCGCTTGCCAAACTTATTGAGGTCGTTGTAGATCCTTGGCTTTAGTCCCTGCAAAATCATGCCATTGGCGTGCTCCACTTGTCCATTTGTCATTGGGTGAGCTACGGCGGCCCAGTCCACACGAATGTGGTGATCTTCACAGAAGTCTAGGAATTTTTTTCCCAGTGAACTGCATGCCATTGTCGGTGATGATAGAGTTTGGAATCCCAAAGTGGTGGATGATATTTGTAAAGAACGCCACCGCCCGCTCGGACCTGATGCTGGTTAAGGGTCGGACTTCGATCCAATTGGAGAATTTGTCGATGGCGACCAGCAGGTGCGTGAAGCCCCCAGGTGCCTTCTACAAGGGACCGACGAGGTCCAGACCCCACATAGCAAATGACCAAGTGATAGGTATTGTTTGTAGAGCCTGAGCAGGCAGGTGTGTTTGTCTCGTGTAGAATTGACACCCTTGGCAGGAGCGTACAATCCTAGTGGCATCGGCCACTGCGGTTGGCCAGTAGAAACCTTGTCGGAAAGCGTTTCCCACGAGGGCCCGAGGCGCAGCATGATGACCGCAAGCCCTCGAGTGTATTTCTTGCAACAGCTCCTGTCCTTGGGCAACGAATATGCATCGTTGGAGAATGTCCGAGGGGCTGCGGTGGTACAACTCCTTTTCATCGCCCAGCAAAACGAACGACTTGGCGCGCCAAGCCAGTCGCCGAGCTTCGGCCTTGTCGAGGGGCAGCTCCCCCTGGAGGAGATATTCCAGGTACGGGGTCTGCCAGTTCAGGCTTGACGTAACCCCATCCTGCTCTCCCTCGACGCGCAGGGCCTCACCCTCGGCGGCCGAGGGTACCTCGGGCTGGGCCGAGGTCTCCTCGGGTTCGGGCGCGTCGTCGATTTTGACGGATGGCTGATATATATCCCTGGAGAAGACATTCGGGGGAACCGTCGTCCGCCCCGAGGCTATTTTTGCCAGCTCATCCACGGTCTCGTTGTACCGTCGAGCAACATGGTTGAGCTCTAGCCCATAGAACTTATCTTCCAAGTGCCGAACTTCGTCGCAGTAGGCCTCCATTTTCCAATCGCGGCAGTGAGAGTTCTTCATGACTTGGTCAATAATGAGCTACGAGTCGCCACGAGCGTCGAGGCGCCGATCCCCTAGCTCGATGGTGATGCGCAGTCCATTAACCAAGGCCTCGTACTCGGCCACGTTGTTTGACGCCGGAAAATGGAGGCGCAGTACGTAGCGCACATGTTTCCCGAGGGGTGAGATGAAGAGCAAGCCAGCACCTGCTCCTGTTTTCATCAACGACCCGTCGAAGTACATGGTCCAATGTTCGGCCTAGATTGGGGCCGTTGGCAACTGGGTGTTTGTCCATTCTGCCAGGAAGTCGGCCAAGACTTGGGTTTTTATGGCCTTCCGAGGTGCAAACGAAAGCGTTTCGCCCATGAGTTCCACTACCCATTTTGCTATCCTACCCGAGGCCTCTCGGCACTGGATGATCTCTCCCAGGGGGAAAGATGACACCATAGTCACTGGATGAGACTCGAAGTAGTGTCGCAACTTTCGTCGTGTTAGAATTACTGCGTACAACATCTTCTGGATTTACGGGTAGCAGATTTTGGTGTCGGATAGCACCTCGCTGATGAAGTAGACTGGCCTCTGGACGAGCAGTGCATGCCCTTTCTTCTTGTCTCTCGACTACGACCGCGGCGCTGACCACCTGAGTGGTTGCGGCGACGTAAATCAAGAGGGCTTCTTCCGCAGCGGGGGGCACCAAGATGGGCGCATTAGTAAGGAGTGCCTTTAAGTTTCCGAGGGCTTCTTCAACCTTGGGAGTCCAAGTGAACCGCTCGACCTTCCTTAAGAGGTGGTACAAGGGCAATCCTTTCTCGCCAAGGCGAGAGATGAAGCGGCTCAGAGCCGCAAGGCATCCCATGACCCTTTGTACTCCTTTTAAATCTTTGATGGGTCCCATGTTGGTGATGGCCGCGATTTTCTCCGGGTTGGCCTCGATGCCTCGTTCGGAGACGGTGAACCCTAAGAGCATGCCTTGGGGGACTCCGAAGACACACTTCTCAGGATTGAGTTTTACTCTCTTCGCTTTTAGGCACCTGAATGTTGCCTCAAGGTCAGAGAGGAGGTCGGAGGCTTTCCTTGTTTTGACAATGATGTCATCAACGTAAGCCTCGACCGTTCTGCCGATGTGCTCTCCGAACACGTGGTTCATGCACCTCTCCTGCATTCCTCAAGCCAAATGGCATAGTAGTATAACAATACATGCCAAAAGGTGTGATAAAAGAAGTCGCGAGCTGGTCAGACTCTTTCATCTTGATTTGGTGATAGCCTGAGTAGGCATCGAGGAAAGACAGGGTTTCGCACCCAGCAGTGGAGTCCACAATTTGATCGATGCGGGGCAGAGGGTAGGGAACCTTTGGACATGCTTTGTTTAACCCAGTATAGTCTACGCACATCCTCCATTTCCCACCTTTTTTCTTTACGAGCATAGGGTTAGCTAACCATTCTAGATGGAATACCTCTTTGATGAACCCTGTAGCCATTAGCTTGTGGACCTACTTGCCTATGGCTCTGCGCTTTTCTTCATCAAAACGGCGTAGGTGCTGCTTCACGGGTCGGGCACCGGCTCGGATGTCCAGTGAGTGCTCGGCGACATCCCTCAGTATGCCCGGCATGTCCGAGGGACTCCACGCAAAAACTTTGGTGTTTGCGCGGAGAAAGTCGACGAGCATTGCTTCCTATTTGGGGTCGAGCTCGGAGCTGATCCTGACTTCCTTGCTGGCGTCATTGATAGGGTCGAGAGAGACAGATTTGACTGCCTCGGCCGACTCGAAGTTGCCGGCATCCCGCTTCGCGTCAGGCGCCTCTTTGGAGAGGCAATCCAGTTCGGCGATGAGGGCTTCGGACTCGGCGAGGGCTTCAGCGTATTCCACGCATTCCATGTCGCACTCGTAAGCGTGGCGGTATGTGGGTCCGACGGTGATGACTCCCTTGGGGCCAGGCATCTTGAGCTTGAGGTAAGTGTAGTTGGGGATGGCCATGAACTTGGCGTAGCACGGTCTTCCCAGCACCGCGTGATAGGTCCCTCGGAACCCAACTACCTTGAAGGTGAGGGTTTCCTTTCGGAAGTTGGAAGGAGTTCCGAAGCAGATGGGCAAGTCAATCTGTCCGAGGGGCAGGATACGCTTTCCGGGTGCAATCCCATGGAAGGGTGCTGCACCAGCCCGGATCTTGGACCGATCAACCCCAAGAGCTCTAGGGTCTCGGCGTAGATGATGTTGAGGCTGCTGCCTCCGTCCATGAGGACCTTGGAGAGCCTAACGTTGCCGATGATTGGGTCGACGACGAGTGGGTACCTTCCTGGGCTCGGCACGTAGTCCGGGTGGTTGCCTTGGTCGAAGGTGATGGGCTTGTCAGACTAGTCAAGGTAGACTGGCATTGCTACCTTCACCGAGCAGACCTCCCGGCGCTCCTGCTTGCGGTGTCGAGCCAAGGCGTTCGCCACCTGTCCACCATAGATCATGAAGCAATTGTGGACCTCCGGGAACTCTTCTTCCCTGTCGCCTCCCTTCTTGTTGTTGCCTGGGTCCTTGCCGTCCTCCGCCGAGGGTCTAGCCTTATTGAAGTAACGCCGGAGCATGTCGCACTCTTCAAGGGTGTGCTTGATAGGACCCCTCTTGGTTGATGGACGGTGGTGAAGTCGCATCGAGGACGGAATGCATTGTTATCTCAGGTACAAGGCTAACGCCCAACATGTCCTTCGCGAGGGTGCTGGCGTCATCAGTCCGCTTGGGGTTGGCATGTCGCTGGGAAGCGACATTTGTCGTTGTCTCAGATGCAAGGACAACACCCGACATGTCCCCCGCAGGGGTGCCGGTGTCGTCGACTCGCTCTGGTCCGACATCCGACGAGGTGCCGCCTCCTGCCTGGCCACGGTTGCCCCGTCTTCGTCTCCTCCGGCGAGGAGGGTGGCGGGGTTGACTTGGGTGTTCCTCTTCCGCCACGGGGGGAAGTCGTCGTCGTCGAGTTCGCCTCCGTCGGGCGAGCTGACGACAGTCGTTGTTGTCGTGCTGCGGGGGGAGGAGTATCATGTCGTAGCTGCCATCGCGGGACATGAACTCGAGATTCCCGAAGCGGAGTACCGTCCTGGGCTGAAGAGGCTGCTGAAGGCTACCCATCTGGAACTCAACGGGAAAGTATTTGACAACACGCAGCGAGCCCCTACCTGGCACGCCAACTGTAGATGTTTCGGACCCGGGGGACCCTCAACTGGACCGACTAGTGAATTTAGTGCTGCGTGCCCCTGTCCAGATGGGTTGATGCAAGATGGAACACAAGTGAAGGGATGAGGCTTGTATTATCTTGCACCGGGGGTGCTTGCAGTAGGGGTTACAAGCGTCGTGAGGGAGAGCGAGAGAGAGAGAGAGAGAGAGAGAGAGAGAGGATCCGGTCCTGAGGTGAGGCGTCTGAGTTAGCCTCCACCGCGTCTCTCCTACTCTGCCTGCCTCTGCTCGCCTCCTGTCCTCTCCGTCCCCCCCTGGAAGGCCCTGGACATCCCCTTTTATAGATGCAAGGAGATAGTCCAGCTGTACAATGGGGGTGTAGCTATGTGCTAACGTGGCCGGCGGGGAAGTGTTTGAGCCCTGTATATGTGTTAACGTGGCCGTTGGAGAAGTGCTTGAGCCCTATAGAAGCACAGCTGGTGGTGCGGCCCGGGGTCCTGCTGACGTTTCTTTGCCTTCGTAGGGGGTTTGAGAACAACCGACGTCATGGACGCATGCAGGGAATCATCATTGCCTGTTGCCGGAGTAACTTAGATGGGACACCGGTCTTGTTCCTTCATAGCCTGAGGCAGCTAGCTAGGGGTAGGGTAATGATGGATCCCCGGTAGCATAGTTGGTCCGAGGCCGAGGTCGGGCGAGGCGGCGACTCCTCCGAGGCCGAGGCCGAAGTCGGGCGAGGCAGAGTCCTTCTCTCGAGGTCGAGGCTGAGGCCAAGGTTGGGGTCGGTCGAGGCGGAGACCTTCTCCCGAGACCGAAGCTGAGGCCAAGGCCTGGGGTCGGGAGAGGCGGAGCTCCCTGTTGCGCCCGAGGCCGAAATCGGGAAAGGTCGTGACTGTTGTTAGTCTTTCCTTGGTGGCTGGCACAGTTGCCAGAGCAGGGTGAACAGTGCTGTTTTCCTATCAAAACGGTCAGTGAAGGGGCAAAGTGACTACAGTCACTTCGACCTTGCCGACTGAGGCGCGCGTGTCAGGATAAGGTGTCAGGCGATCCCCGCATTAAATGCGCATGCGATACGGTCGGTTGGTAAGGCGATTTGGCCGAGGTCGCTGCACGACAATGTTTGCCTAAGCTAGACTTCGAGCGAGCCGAGGGTGCGCCTTCTGCCTGTGGGGGCCCTCAGGCGAGGCGTGAATCCGCTCGGGACTACTATTCCCGCTCGAGGCCGGGCTCGGGCGAGGCGAGATCGCGTCCCTTGGCAGGCGAGGCCTTGACTTGAACCGTGTTGATCAGTCTTTACAGTTTGTTCTGAAGACGTTTTCTAGCCGTGTTTAGGAGTGTTGGGGGTACCCCTAATTACGGTACCCGACAATACCAATCGGAGAGATGGCGGAATACCGGCAAAGGGTAAGTAATACCGATGGAGTTGAGTGGAAGCATTGTCTTTGCCGAATACTCCATTTCCCTTTCAATCTATGACTTAGTATAGAAATATACTTGAAAACACATTAGTCATAGTTTTGGCACAAGAAGAATAAGAAATATGTATATGTAACAAAAGAAAGAGATATGATGAAAGGTATATAAATGAGCTATGTGTGCAATGTTTCAATCAAAATTCTGAGAATCAAGAATATTTAGCTCATTCCTAAGTTTGCTAAAGGTTTTCTCATCTAGTGGCTTGGTAAAGATATCGGCTAATTGTTCTTTGGTGTTGACATAAGCTATCTTGATATCCCCCCTTTGTTGGTGATCCCTCAGAAAGTGATATCAAATGTCTATGTGCTTAGTGCAGCTGTGTTCAACGGGATTATCCGCCATGCGGATTGCACTCTCATTATCACATAGGAGAGGGACTTTGCTTAATTTGTAGCCATAGTCCCTAAAGGTTTGCCTCATCCAAAGTAATTGCGCACAACAATGACCTGCGACAATGTACTTGGCTTCGGCGGTGGAAAGAGCTACTGAGTTTTGTTTCTTTGAAGCCCAAGACACCATGGATCTCCCTAGAAACTGACAAGTCCCTGATGTGCTCTTCTTATCAATTTTACACCATGCCCAATCGGCATCTGAATAACCTATTAAATCAAATGTGGATCCCCTGGGATACCAAAGCCCAAACTTAGGAGTGTAAACTAAATACCTCATGATTCTTTTTATGGCCCTAAGGTGAACTTCCTTAGGATCGGCTTGGAACCTTGCACACATGCATATAGAAAGCATAATATCTGGTCGAGATGCACATAATATCGGCTTGGAACCTATATACCTTTTGATCTACGGATTTACCTCCCGTGACGAGGTCAAAATGCCCATTGGTTCCCATGGGTGTCTTGATGGGTTTGCCATCCTTCATTCCAAACTTTGTGAGTATGTCTTGAATGTATTTTGTTTGGCTGATGAAGGTGCCTTCTTGGAGTTGCTTGACTTGAAATCCTAGGAAATACTTCAACTCCCCCATCATATACATCTCGAATTTTTGAACCATAATCCTACTAAACTCATCACAAGTTGATTTATTAGTAGACCCAAATATGATATCATCAACATAAATTTGGCATACAAACAAATCTTTTGCAACAGTTTTAGTAAAGAGAGTTGGATCGGCTTTACCGACTTTGAAGCCATTAGTGATAAGGAAATATTGCAGGCATTCATACCATTCTCTTGGGGCTTGCTTGAGCCCATAAAGCGCCTTTGAGAGTTTGTAAACATGGTTAGGGTACTCACTATCTTCAAAGCCGGGAGGTTGCTCAACATAGACCTCTTCCTTGATTGGCCCATTGAGGAAGGCACTTTTCACGTCCATTTGATAAAGCTTGAAGCCATGGTAAGTAGCATATACGAATTGACTCAAGCCTAGCTACGGGTGCATAAGTTTCACCGAAATCCAAACCTTCGACTTGTGAATATCCTTTGGCCACAAGTCGGGCTTTGTTTCTTATCACCACACTATGCTCGTCTTGCTTGTTGCGAAATACCCATTTGGTACCTACAACATTTTGATTAGGACGTGGAACCAAATGCCATACCTCATTCCTCGTGAAGTTGTTGAGCTCCTCTTGCATTGCCACCACCCAATTCGAATCTCTTAATGCATCCTCCACCTCGTATAGCTCAATAGAGGACACAAAAGAGTAATGTTCATGAAAATGTGTGACTTGAGATCGAGTAGTTACCCCCTTGTGAATATCACCAAGAATAGAGTTGACGGGGTGATCTCTTTGAATCGCTTGGTGGACTCTTAGGTGTGGCGGTCTTTGACCCTGTATTTCTTGCTCATCTTCCTTGTCTTGATTATCATCATCTCCCCCTTGATCATTGACCTCTTCTTGAGGTGGCTCATCTTCTTGATCTTCATCTTCATTGTCTTGAGCCTGATCCTCATCTTGGGTTGGTGGAGATGCTTGCATGGAAGATGATGATTGATCTTGTGCTTGTGTGGGCTCTTCGGATTTCTTAGGACACACATCCCTAATGGACATGTTCCTTAGGGCGACGTATGGAGCCTCTTCATCATCTAGCTCATCAAGATCAACTTGCTCCACTTAGGAGCCGTTAGTCTCATCAAACACAATGTCACAAGAAACTTCAACTAATCCAGTAAATTTGTTAAAGACTCTATATGCCCTTGTGTTTGAGTCATAACTAAGTAAAAAGCCTTCTACAGCCTTAGGAGCAAATTTGGATTTTCTACCTCTTTTAACAAGAATAAAACATTTTCTTCCAAAGACTCTAAAATATGAAACGTTGGGCTTTTTACCGGTGAGGAGTTCGTATGATGTCTTCTTGAGAATTCGGTGTAGATATAACCGGTTGATGGAGTAGCAGGCGGTGTTAATCGCCTTGGCCCAAAACCGGTCCAGTGTCTTGTACTCATCAAGCATGGTCCTCGCCATGTCCAGTACAATTTATTCTTCCTCTCAACTACACCATTTTGTTGAGGTGTATAGGGAGAAGAGAATTCATGCTTGATGCCCTCCTCCTCAAGAAAGCCTTCGATTTGTGAGTTCTTGAACTCCGTGCCGTTGTCTCTTCTTATCTTTTCGATCCTTAAGCCAAACTCATTTTGAGCCCATCTCAAGAATCCCTTTAAGGTCTCTTGGGTCTAAGATTTTTTCTGCAAAAAGAATACCCAAGTGAAGCGAGAATAATCATCCACAATTACAAGACAGTACTTACTCCCGCCGATGCTTATGTAAGCTATTCGGTCGAATAAATCCATGTGGAGTAGCTCGAGAGGCCTGTCCGTTGTCATGATGTTCTTGTGTGGATGGTGAGCGCCAACTTGCTTTCCTGCTTGACATGCGCTACAAACCCTGTCTTCTCAAAATGAACATTTGTTAGTCCCAAAATGTGTTCTCCCTTTAGAAGTTTATGGAGATTCTTCATCCCAACATGGGCAAGTCGGCGATGCCAGAGCCAACCCATATTAGTCTTAGCAATTAAGCAAGTGTCAAGTTCAGCTTCATTAAAATTAACCAGATATAGCTATCCCTCTTACACTCCCTTAAATGCTACTGAATCATCACTCCTTCTAAAGAAAGTAACACCTACATATGTAAATAGATAGTTGTAGCCCATATTGTATAATTGAGAAACAGAAAGCAAATTGTAATCTAAAGAATCTACAAGAAAACATTGGAAATAGAATGGTCAGGTGTTATAGCAAATTTACCAAGTCCTTTGACCAAACCTTGATTTCCATCCCCAAATGTAATAGCTCGTTGGGGATCTTCGTTTTTCTCGTAGGAGGAGAACATCCTTTTCTCCCCTGTCATGTGGTTTGTGCATCCGCTATCAATTATCCAACTTGAGCACCCGGATGCATAAACCTGCAAAACAATTTAGGCCTTGTTCTTAGGTACCCAAACGGTCTTGGGTCCTTTTACATTTGAAACAAGCACCTTGGGTACCCAAACACATGTCTTAGAACCCTTGTGTTTGGCCCCAACATATTTGTCAACTACTTTGCCTGATTTGTTAGTTAAAACAAAAGATGCATCAAAAGTCTTAAATGAAATGTTAGGCCATTTGATGCAGCAGGAGTTTTCTTTTTAGGAATTTTAACATGAGTAGAATGCCTAGAGCTAGATGCCTCATTCTTATACATAAATGCATGGTGAGAAACATTATGAGGTTTTCTAGCATGAATCCTCCTAATTTTGTGCTCAGGATAATTAGCAGGATATAAAATATAACCCTCATTATCCTGGACCATGGGAGCCTTGCCCTTTATAAAATTAGACAATCTTTTGGGGGCATTAAGCTTGATATTGGTTCACTGTTGGAAACCAATGCCATCCTTGATGCCAGAGCGTCTCCCATTATAGAGCATGCTTCTAGCAAATTTAAACTTTTCATTTTCAATTTCATGCTCATTAATTTTAGCAGTTAGTTGAGCTATGTTATCATTTTATTGTTTAATTAAAGCAAGGTGATCATGAATAGCATCAACATTAACATCTTTACATCTAGTACAAATAGAAACATGATCAATAGTAGATGTAGATGGTTTGCAAATATTTAATTCCTCAATCTTAGCATGTAAAATAGCATTCTCATTTCTAAGACTGGAAATAGAATTTTTGCAAACATTTAAATCTCTAACCTTAGAATTTAATCTAGCATTTTCATCTCTAAGGCTAGAAATTGTATCATTCAATTTACCAATCTTAGCATTTAAACTAGCATTTTCATTTCTAAGATTGACAGTTGAATCATTACAAGTATTTAACTTTTCAACCTTAGCAATTAAACTAGCATTCTCAGTTCTAAGGATGGAAATTGATTCATGGCAAATGCTAAGCTCCTTAGATAAATTTTCACATTTCTCTACTTCCTGAGCATAAGCATTTTTTACTTTAACATGCTTCTTGTTTTCTTTAATAAGGAATTCCTCTTGGCTATCCAAAAGTTCATCCTTCTCACGAATAGCTCCTATTAATTCATTTAGTTTCCTTTTGTTGCATGTCAAGGTTGGCAAAAAGAGTGAGCAAATCATCTTCATCTTCATTAGAACTACCCTCATCACTAGATGTAGTATACGTGTGGGTGGTTCTAGGTTGTACCTTTTCTTTTTGCCGTCCTTTGCCATGAAGAATTTGTGGCTGATGTTTGGGAAGAGAAGTCCCTTGTTGACGGCGATGTTGGCAGGATCCTTGTCGGAGGAGGAGTCGGTGGGGCTTTTGTCAGAGTCCCATTCCCGACACACGTGGGCATCGTCGCCCTTCTTCTTGTAGTATCTCTTCTTTTCCTTTTTCTTCCCTTTTTTGTCGTCGCCCCTGTCACTATCACTTGACATTGGACATTTTGCAATAAAATGACCGGGCTTACCACACTTGTAGCACACCGTCTTGGAGCGGGGTTTGTAGTCTTTCCCCCTCCTTTGCTTGAGGATTTGGCAGAAGCTTTTGATGATAAGCGCCATTTCCTCATTGTCGAGCTTGGAGGCGTCGATGGGGAGCCTACTTGATGTAGAATCTTCTTTCTTTTCTTCCATCGCTTTGAATGCGACACCTCGGGTGTGGAGGTGGCACCTTGCTCCAAGTTGACGATGTGTTTGGAGCCTTTGATCATTAGTTCAAAGCTCACAAACTTGCCTATCATCTCCTCGGGAGACATTAGCTTATATCTAGGATCACCACGTATTAATTGAACTTGAGTAGGGTTATGAAATATGAGTGATCTAAGAATAAACTTGACCATTTCATGGTCATCCCATTTTGTGCTCCCGCGGTTGCGCACTTGATTGACCAAGGTCTTGAGCCGGTTGTATATCGCTTGTGACTCCTCTCCTTGGTTGAGGACGAATCGACCGAGCTCCCCCTCAATCGTCTCCCGCTTGGTGATCTTGGTAACCTCATCTCCTTCATGCGCGGTCTTGAGGACATCCCAAATTTCTTTGGCAGTCTTTAATCCTTGCACTTTATTATACTCCTCTCGACACAAGGAAGCGAGGAGTATAGTAGTCACTTGGGAGTTAAAGTGACGTATTTGGGCGACCTCGTCCGAGTCGTAGCCGTCGTCCCCCACCTTAGGTACCTGCACTCCAAACTCAACAATGTTCCATATGCTCTCGTGGAGTGAGGTTAGATGATGCCTCATTTTATCACTCAACATAGAATAATCTTCACCATCAAAACATGGTGGCTTGCCTAATGGAACGGAAAGTAATCGAGTGTGTTTAGAAATGCAGGGATAATGTAGGGGCATCTTACTATACTTCTTGCGCTCATGGCGCATAGAAGTGACGAATGCGGCGTCGGAGCCGGAAGTGGAGGGCGACGATGAATCGAACTCGTAGTAGACCACTTTCTTCATCTTCTTCTTCTTGTCGCCACTCCTATGCGACTTGATGTGTTGAGGGGATCCCTCCTTCACTTTGGTGCCGGACTCCCTTGATGGAGCCTTCCCGTGGCTTATGGCTTTGTCGCTGGTTTCCATCTCTCTCTTGGCATGATCTCCCGACATCACTTCGAGTTGTTAAACTCTAATGAAGCACCAGGCTCTGATACTAATTGAAAGTCACCTAGAGGGGGGTGGATAGGCGTAATCTGAAATTTACAACTTAAAACACAAGCTACAAGCTGGGGTTAGTGTTAGAATTAAATCCGAGTCCGGGAGAGAGGGGGAAAACAAATCAACCAAGAAATAAAGCGGATGAATATGGTGATTTGTTTTACCGAGGTTCGGCTCTAAAGAACCTAGTCCCCGTTGAGGTGGTCACAAAGACCGGGTCTCTTTCAACCCTTTCCCTCTCTCAAACGGTCACCTAGACCGAGTGAGGCTTCTTCCTTAATCTCACGGGTCACTTAGACCCCGCAAGGACCACCACACAATTGGTGTCTCTTGCCTCGCTTACAAAGCTCTTGAGAGTAAGAAGTGAGAAAGAAAAGAAAGCCAAGCCAAGCAAACAAGAGCAAAAAATGGAACACAAATGATCCTCTCGCAAGTCCTAGTTCACTAGACTTGATTCGGGGACTTTGAGTGGATCGATCGCTTTGATTATTTCTTGAAGTGGAGTCTAATGCTCTTTGTATTGAATGCAATGTGCTGAATGCTTGGATGGTTGGAGTGGTGGTGGTTGGGGGGTATTTATAGCCCTCAACCACCAAACAACTGTTGGGGTGGCTGCTGTCGATGGGCGCACTAGACAGTCCGGTGCGCTACCGGACAGTGTCCAGTGCGCCAGCCACCTCACCCAATCATTTGGGTTCTGGAGCAGATGACCGTTGGAGGCTTTGCCCTCTAGTGGCACCGGACTGTCTGGTGCGCCTCTGACGACTGCTCTGACTTCTGCGCATTGTTCGTGCACTGTAGCATTGCAGGGTGTCCGTTGCAGTCGACCGTTGCGCTGACTTCTGCGTGCAATTGCTCACCGGAGTGAGGTAGTGCCGCCACTGCACCCTCTCGCAGTGGACCACCACCCTCTGATGCCTTTGCGGTGGAGCTCCACCACGAACACGGGCGGCGCCACCGCTGGCGGCCAGGGAGAGCCGACCAGGGTTAGATGTCTGATCTTAGACATCTATCCTGGATCGGACGACCCTATTTTAAACAAACCAGACCTAATCCTAATTGCCCGCTGGGGATCCGACCGCTCGGATTTCCCCTCACCCGCGCCCCTTCTGCCAGGCTTGGCCTATCAGCCTTGCTGACCGCAAGCCACTGCCCGCTCTGGCCCACTTGTCATCCGCACGTGCTTGCCCACGCCCGCACACTCGCCAGCCGGTCTAATCTCGGCCGTTGATCCGAGATCCAATGGCCAAGGGAGCCTGATAACCTTTCACTTGAAAATTTTGTTAAGAAACCCCTCGAGTTTCCGAGAATCAACCCGTCGTCCTATTTTCTTGCGCCTAGGCCCCTGGTTTCTTGCAGAGAGGCCCATGGACTTTATTTTAATCATAGAAATAGGTTTAGTTTAGTGTTTTTGAATTCTAAAACTTGTAAATTTCATATCTTCTGCATATGAACTCCAAATTAGGTGGTTCAAATTGCAAAATGTTCATAATTTTATTCTCTATTTGTTTAAATTATATTTATCCATTGTTTGCATGTCTTAATTTTGTGGCTAGACTTTAGGTTAATTTAAAGTGATATAATATTTATTAAAGGTGAATAAAAGTGAAACCCTAATGAATGTGCAATTGCTTAATTTTGTAGGCTTTAATCTCAGTTATTGTAATCACATCCCTGGAATAACTTTATCTAGATAATTAATTTACTAAGATAGACATAGTTAGGTACTTAATCTACTGAGATAGGCCGTAGTTGGAGAGCAACATACCACTAGGTATATTAACCTACCCTAGAACCTAGAGTTCACTTGTGTGTTTGTACTTTTCCACTGAACCTGTGTTTACTCTGTTGCATATGATTGGTGTACTGTTCCTTTGACATTTCCCAAGTGTGTTGAATGAATGATTGTTTTGTGTAGATAACGAGCAGTCCGAGGTTTTCGAGTGTGTTGCAGGAGACTTCCCTGAGCAGCAAGCTGGTGAAGGCAAGCGTCCTCTGGCCCATGATGTCCTATTTACTTTATAATTCATTGTCCCGCATACCATGAACAACCTAAGGATTGACTAGTATTCTATTTTCCTGGCTTTGTTTACCCTTTGGGAATTGGTTACTATGATTAGTATTATGCTACTACTTTACTTTAATCCATGAACATGATGAGAACAATTATGATACATTGATGATATCTTGATTATGATGATGAACTTGTGATACCTCAGAGGACTCGGGTTGTTTCTAGAGTACCTCTCCGTAAGGACCTGTTCATTGGATGACCAACCGGGAAAATAGTACAACCATGAGGGTGGAATGGGATGCCCTTAGCTGATTAATTAGAGGAACTTGGGGTGTAGTTGGCTTCGTCGTTGTGCCGTCAATGGGGGCTAGGTCATAATGCTTGCTCTGCTAAGGGTGGGTAACCGAGGCCCATTCGTTTTGGTTTTGTTAGTCACCCACCTTAGGGAGGAGTAATGTGTTTTTATGACTAGCGAAACCTAACGGGCAACTACACACTAGGAGTATATTTGTAAAGGCTACATAGTGTATCCCTGGCCATTCACCTCAGTAGTGAAGATCGGGTCTGTACAACCCAGGCTGGGAAGGGATCACGACTCGTGGGTAAAGTGTGCAACCACTGCAGAGTGTTAGAAACCTGTATATCAACCGTGCTCGTGGTTATGAGCAGCCTTGGGAGCTCCTTTGATTAGAGTTACTTTGGATACTTTTATGATGATGCTTAATGATGATGACTATCTTTATGTTATTTGGTATTTCCTCTTGGAGGGAGTGCCACTTGGGTAATAACTTGGGATTATTGATAAAACTTGGCTTTCTACTAGTAATAAATACCTGACCAACTAAAAGCAACTGCTTTAAGATTAACTCCACATACAACTAGTCCACTTTAGCCAAATATGACATTTGCTGAGTACGTTGATGTGTACTCACCATTGCTTAAAAACACCCAACCCCAAGTTGTCCCCATTGCAACCAATGCTCAGGAGAAGATGAAGGCAACATGGAGGATTTTTAGGAGTTTCAAGACTTTGATGAATTCTAGATTAGTTTAGTGGCAAACCCCCAGTCAGCTGCCTGTGAAGGCCTTATCGTACTATGTTTCATTCGCACTCTAATTATGAATTAGGTTAATGACTATGTGGATGTCTTGGACATCATGATGTAATAAAGTACTTATTTTCGCTATTATTTTGATCAATGAGTGATGATGTCCAATTATGTAATCGCTGTGTACGTGAGTTTCTGATCCTAGCACGTACATGATTCGCATTCGGATTGCCTTCTAAAACCGGGTGTGACAGAAGGTCTCCATTCCTAACTTGTGTTGCCTTGATTCTCAACGCCTTTAGAGGATTGAAATCAAGTATCCAACATTGGCACCCACCTCCGATGATTCCACGACCACATCAGCATACACCATACCACCAAAGGAAGCAACAACAACTGGCTCCATCCTTTCACCAATCGATCCCAATCACGGGAATGAAGCTCTCATCAGAGAAGTAAGGAACCAGAAGAAGGCCACTAGCCCATCACCCTAAGAAGAGGAACTTGATGAGGAGGTCATCAACCTCAAACTCATCTGAAAGGAAATGTGCCCTTTGGACATTTCTAGTTGTTTTGGTGATTAAATGCTCAACACATTACTAAGAACTAACACTACTCCTATGAGCATGAGCACATGTGTTCAGAAAGCAAATTAAAGCAAATGTATGTTTCTAGCACTTAGTCATTTGTTTTGGGTGCTAACAATGTTCATCTAAGTGCTACTAGGGAACTTCTCAAGTCAAGCCAAAATGTAGTGAAGAAGGTTGGCTAAGTATGGCCAAACTTGGGCCAGTCTCGGCCTCACCAGACAGTCACTTGAGATGTGCTCGAGCGAGTTGAAGATGCATTAGGGCGAATCATGTCTTCGCTCGGGCGACGATAACGTTCGGGCGAGTCATGATTGCGCTCAGGCGAACCATGATTATCTCCCATCCGAGGATGACCTTTGGGCGTACCGAGGCTGTGTCTTCCGTCTAGGTGCCCCAGGCGAGTCATGACTGCCTCGGGCATGTTATGGCAACGGGCGAGCTGTGGCCTTGGGCGCGTTCCTTCCTCAGACGTGTTGTGGCCTCGGGCGAGTCATGTCTGATGTGCCATGCAACCGAAGGAGCACTACGATCGACTCGGCTGATGAAGGAAACCGATTGTTGATTGTCAATCTGGTTCACCTACAGACAGGGAAGGCTGGGAGCTTCCAACTGAAGCTCTAATGGCTCCTAGGTCCCTTGGGGAAATAAAAGGACCCCCTAGGCACCTTGGAGCAGTACTGATGCACCCTTTGAGCACACTTGTAATATCCTAGAAAAAAATTTTGACAAAAAGTTGATCTTCGGTGCGTGGATGTGGGAAAGGGTTGTGGGCCATTGGATGCTAAGTCAGAAGTCATCTGAGGCGTCGTTTTTTTCTCCCACAAAATCCCTAGGTGGCCACCCCCCCTTCCCCTTCCTGGCTGCCCCTCCAATCCCTTCCCTGGAGCCGCCCCCTCTCCTCCCCATTGCAGCTGCCCTCTACCCTCTCCACTTCTTCCTCCTCCCTCTAAATCTCCTCCACGCAGCAAGGATTGTGTAACACTATAAAAGTCATCAAATAAAAATAATACATTTAGTTAATAATGGTAATCATGGTAATAAATTTTTCATTGAAGTGTTTGTTTCATTTGGAATGATTTTTGAGATGCTCATTTTAAATATTAAGTATCATTTTTTTTCTTAAATAAAATTCACATAATTGATATGATAATTATTAGTCTCAAAATAAATATCTTATTTATGAAAAGGGTTGGTTGAATATTATGAATTTTTATGGTTATTTAAATAGGTATTTCGAAAAAAAAAAAACAAAACCTAATCTATCTAACCCTAGCCGGCCCGTTTGGCCCAGCGGCCGGCCGCCTCCTCTCCTTCCCTAAGCCGCGCCCTGCTCCCTCTGCACAGCCGCCGCCGCCCCCTGCTACCCCCTTCCTCTCTCTTCTCTCTCTCCCGCCGGCCCTTCTCTCTCCATCCCTCCTCTCCTTCTCTCTGAGCCGCGCACAGCCGCCAGGACAGAAGCCGCGCCCAGGCGCTTCACCGAGCAGCGGCCGCGACACCGAAGCCCCTGCGCCCGAGCCGTTCGCGCCCCTGCATCGATGCGCGCGACCCGGCCCCGTGGACGTGCCGCTCGCCGCGACCCCACGCTCCAGAAGCCTGACGCTGATCTCGCCGTGCCAGGACCCTCGCCACGCCGCCACCTGAGCCGTCCTTCACGCTGTTCACTCTCCCTCGCGTTATGGAACTTCAATGCCGTGGTTACTCCTCCCTTCGTTGATGAATGCCATCAATGGCAGCCATGAAGACCGTCCGTTCTTCCCTCCCGGCGCCCTCTCATCTCCCCCTTTCTTGCCTATAAAATGGACGCCCGCGCCTCTCCCCTCCATGCTGCTCACTGCCGAGGTCGCCAACCCCGCACCCCTCCTCTTTCCCTGCTCGCCATTTCTCCTTTTTGCTGCTACTGTCGAGCAGAGCCACGCCTTTGATCAACTCGCGACAGCGTATTGTTGTGCCGTTGCCACTCGTCGCCCACGTAACCGCCGTCGAGTCCCTGCTCGCGCCGTCTCGAACTCGCCATCGTGAAGCTCGTCGCCGGACATCCGCACGCCGTTCACCGTCCGTTCGCGCCCCGCCGTCCAATCGCAGCACCGGTGTTACGCTCCGTCGTCGACGCGACCGTGCAGCACGACGACCATGCTCGACCGTCGTTCATCCATACGCATGAACGAGAACCCAACCAAGGTTGAAAACAATCCACTGATTTATTTCTTATTTTGAATCTTGCGATTTATCGTTGTAATATTACGGTGATACGATTTGGTGATTCGTGTATGATTGTAGAGATTTCATTTTATACGTGTAGTCAAAATCGAACCCCGCGACAATATTTTAAATACGCGTATGATTTTATAGTTCTAAAAATGAACACGGTCACTAGTCACTATCGCGATGATTTTCATACTAGAAAACGGTTACATAGTTGTTTTCGCTTTAGTGTGTGGCGCGATAATTGGTTAGTATTGTTATAAATATAATTTTAGCGATATAAGAAATTGAAATAGGAATTGAGCCAAGTATTTTCGGTCGAATGAAAAATGTATAGATTTTACTATTCATAATAAATGTATAAATGTATTCATAAGTATAGCACTTAATTACTTAAGAATAGTAAAATGCTCATTTATGTTATAATAACCATGAATAAGTTATTAAAAGTCCCATTTAGTAATTTATAATTAATTCTTAGTATATTAATGTTAGAGGAATTAAATAAACAATTTTTAGTTATACGTATAAATTCTATTTAGAAAAGAAAGGAGAAAACCAAAATAGTAGGATTTATAATGTTAAAATGACTTAACTAGGCACTCATACTTTTCTAATAAAGAAAATAATAGTTATGTCGATAAACATAGGTTTCTTACTAAAGAATTAGATAACATGTTTCTAGTTTAAAATGACCTTTTTAATAGATATTATAATTGATAAGATTTGTTGTAGATATTAAGTATAGCCATATTAAATAGAAACTTAAAAGAATATGTAGAGCATATGTCTCTTAATAAAAATAGAAGATAAATATATGTTCAATTAATAGATTATTTACAATCTTTGAATTAAAAGATAACAAGGGTCATTACTTTTATAAACTAAAACGATAGTTTATACATAACTTACTTCTAATGAATTAGATCATTTATTCCTACAACAGAATTAAAGGTAATAAGTAGACTAATTATCCTTTATTATAATCAAACCGATAGTCAATTTGTTCTTAACTAGATTTATGGCAGGATTAATGATTTCGTAGAATTTAATCCACATTATATATGAATCACTTAGTTTTTCTTAAAGGATAAAATAAAGTAGTAAGAGTTTAAGTTCTTTTATAACTTAAAAATGTTACTTTATATAGATTGACTTTAAATGCAATATTATAGGCCATATGCTTTTTAATGACATTAAATGATGGTTATGCGTTCATTATCTTTTGCATGAAAATCCACTTAAGGCTCGTAACCTAACTCGTCTTAAATAAGTAATTAATGATATATGGTCTTTTCACATAAAACCTGTTTAGACTTATATTTTAATTTGTCATAAGTGAATGATTAATAATATGCTCCATAATGCTTCTACAATTAATAACGTGATTAGTAGCCCATTAACGTTAGATATAACATATATCTTTTCTAAAATGTTAAAAAGGTTTAATATTGTTATAACGTGTTTTATCATCTTATAAACCCTTTATCTTAGATATATCGCATATGTCGTTTTATAAAAGATTAATTTGGTGAACCTAATATTTGTATATTTTAATTAAGATATTTATAAGCTTATGTCTTGTTTTATAAAGTATAGATCACACATTTTTGAAAAGAATACCCGCTTATTATATCCATTACTTGCGACGTTTTTGAAAAGCGAACGCTCTTTTCGTTAGGCTTTCTTTTAGCTTTACGCATGGTGAATGTGGTATGTTATTGAGTGGTGTTTGTTCTTCTTGTTTGTTTGTGTGATATTCAGTTGTTGATCTAGTAGTTAAGGATCAAGATCTATTCCTACCCGTGGAAGAACCTCAAGTTTTCAATTAGCAAGGCAAGTGGACTTCTCCCTCTGCATATTCTGTTTGATCCCAAACAATACATTTAATAAAGTTTACTATTTTGATATATATGCATAATTTGACGGGTTACCTATTTAGCTAACCTTTCCAACCTTACTCCTTGTTTAAACCTGGGATTATGATCTAATCAAGTAGCTATGCTATTGCTACAACTTAACTTTATGCAGTCACTCCTGTTTATGATATTAATGTTTCAAATGGTAAGTTTACATTATTGTTGTTAACCCGATGGTTAAACAAGATTATTGCATATTAATTGGAACATGGAGTGACCACCCGGGAAAACAGTGCTACCATGAGAACTATCATGGCTCTGGTCTTGGCTAAATAACTAGGGAAGTCTTATGTTGGGTGTTGGTCGTGGTCGACCGGAACGGGGGCATCTGGCAAGCTCTTATAGTTCTGGCTCAGGCAGATTGGATACGGGCATAGTTCCCAAAGCTTTACCCTGTGGTCCGGACTATAAGTTGGTTACGGTAGGTGTGCCTTATGCAGTTTGACCATTTCCAGCATTTGCGTAATGAGGACTCTAGGGAGAAGCCTCGTAGTGAGACCCTGGCCATTCACCTCGGAAGTGAATACGGGTCTAGCTAACCCGGGCAAGAAGGGAATCGCGACTCATGGGTAAAGATGCGCCACCTTTGCAGAGTGTAAAACTGATATATCAGCCGTGCTCACGGTTATGAGCAGCCTGGACTCCTCACATGATAATTGAACTTGAAGATGGAAATAAATCGAGATCCGATGATCTGCCAATGGTTTGCTTAAGTGGTTTCACTTAAGTGTTGTTGATATATTCTTATACCTTTATTTAATGGGATTACTTGGGATTCACACTTATTAGTAAGACAGGTGTTGTTAATAAAATGTTGACCAACTAAAATGCTTACTGCTCAACCTTAGCCTCACCTTGTTACCTTGCATTAGTTTTTCCCCCACTTGCTGAGCCCCGACCATAAGTGAGCTCACCCTTGCTTAATTTTGATCAGAAGTTGCAGATGAAGATATGCTGCTGAACTCCATGGATGCTAGTCTAGCGATACCCCCGGTCATCTTCCTGTGGATGGATGTCCATGTTCGCTGTACTTTGATGAATAAAGGTTAAGACATTATGTCTGTTTGAAGTGTAATATGTTAATAAAGTCATTATTTACGCTTTTATGCATTGTTCTTTTGATATATTACACTTGTGACGTCAACATATGTGTGGAAATAGATCCTGGCACACATATGCTATGCGCTCGGTTATACCCCTTGGAACCGGGTGTGACAGAAGTGGTATCAAAGCAATGTGACCGTAGGTCGCTAGATTAGTTAGAAATGGAAAGCCCAGTCAGTCTTTCAAAGCTTGATATATTTCCCTCCATAAAAACTTACTTTATATTAAAACTCGTCTCTTTTATTTTCAACTCTTCTAGTCTGATTTTGGTCTATCAGAAGACTCTACACAGAAGCACTACAAGATGATCAAGTTAGGATTGAGGAACTTGAAGTGAAGTCTACCGAAAGGAACCCTTTAGAAGCTATGGAAGATGCCCCATTCTCTGTCTTATCCCCGCCCCGCAAGAAGTTTCGTTATAGATCTCTTGGATCTGTTACCATTCTTCTTGGTTAGGTTGATAGGATAGTTCTATAGTGTTAAGATTTTCGACTAGATCGGTAATGGCGATATTATATTATAAGTGGTTTTATAATCCCTAATATTGCTATATAACCCTTGACTTCTACTCTTGTTTTCTTGCCATTGTATTGCCATCCTTAGGCAATATCTACCTTGATATATTAAACTTTTGCCTCTTTACTTTTCTCCTTGATAATGCTTCCCCCCTATTGAATTCTTATACTTTTGCTTTCATGCCATTGTATTGCCACCCTTGCGCAATATCTACCTTGATGTATGAAACCTTTGTCTCTCTACTCCTTGATAATGCTTTCTCCCTAACTCACTTCATATCCTTGGTTATATCATTTATCCTCACTTTAATAATTCATGGTTATCTTATTTCACTCTTGGCCACCAACAAATATGTCTTGTCTAACTCCTTGATAATTCTTACCCAACTCCTTGACTTTATAATATCTTTCTTATTCCAAACCTTGTCTCACCTTTTGTTTTGGTTGAATGAGTAGAATTGGATTGTGTTGTGCTGGTATGCTTGAATTCATTGTCCTTTGTGTTCATGTTTGATTTGCTTCTTTAAAATGATTGTTGGTGTATTGTGTGACTTTTGTCCACAATGACATCAGTTAGCTAGGTAAAACCTTAGATAGATGGGTTTTCTCTGCTCCCCAGAATCTGTCTTTGCTCAACCCTTATCGTCCCTTCCATTTTTCCATACCCATACAGATGTCAGACCTTGGAATGTCAACTACAAGTGATGTCACTAAATGCAAAGAATGTGGTGTGTTGACAAGTCAAAACAACACTATAGATAAAACAGCTGATGAACAGACATTCAAGACCCAAAAGGATGCACAACCAAACCAACAGACAAGTAACCTTGGAACATGTTGTTGTTGTGAGTACTATGGAATTCCTTGTCGCCAGATCAGTACAAACGAAAGTGAAACTACAAAACAGAAGAACCGGATTTTGTTTTCTGGCATAAAAAGACAATGGTCTCCCCAAGAACAACTAATAGCAGATGCACTATCAGACGATGAATTGTCAGGTATTCCAAAAAGGAAACATCACAAGGATGCCCAGCCCCAAGAAGAAATACATGAGTGTTACATTGATGGATGGACTATTACTTGCACACAGTTTCAGCCTCGTCGTCGCATCAGTTCCAAGAAACGAAAAGGGAACCATGGAAAAAGTCAAGAAATAACTTCAAGAAAAGCTTGCTACCAATGTGGACGCGAAGGTCATTACTTCCGTAATTGTCCTGAGAAGAGTTCACTACAGATCACCTCCGAGATGAAGCTATCTCAATCTTTAGACATGGAATATGAACAAAAATGCACAGAAACTTCTACCAACAACGTAAAGACAACTCCACCATGTAACTTATCAAGTCGTGCTTGTTTTGGCTGTGGTGATACCGGGCATCTTGTTAATGGTTGTCCTAAGAAGGATGTGGAGATCAATAAGGTCCAAAAGAAAAGACAACACCCTCAAACCCATGCATCAACAAAGAATAAACAACAGAAAGAGTCCACAGGAAGGATAAGTTATGCAGTGACAGGAACCATTCCATATGATGATGCAGTAATTTTTGGAACACTGGTCATTCACACAACCATCGCCACCGTGTTGTATGATCCTCATATAACACATTCTCTTATCAGTGCCCAGTTTGCAACAAAGTATGGTATCTTTAAGTGTCCCTTAGGATCAAGAAAGACCATCAGTACACCTGAAGGAAAAATGTTAGTAAACTACATATGTCCGAAAGTAAGTATTAAAATCAACGGAATAGATTTTTCAGCTGATCTCCTAGTGATAGAATCAATGGGAAAGGATGTGATTCTTGGAAAGAATTGGTTACAAAGAGCTAAGGCGGTAATCCAACATACTGAGAAAACCATGTGCTTGGAAACTCCATCTGGAGAAACAATAGTAGTTGAAGACAACCGACCTCCAGCTCAGATTGGTACATCTGACAAGGAAGAATAATATACCATTTAGCTAGAAGGAGTGTGTCTCACGAAAAAAAATGTCAAGTTGTTGCCCTTTCAAGATTTGTAATCGTTCCAAGTGGTATATGAATAAATTTGGAGAATCTCTCGCACCTATTGTGTTTTGCCTCTTTATAAAAAAAATAAAGTATGGTGTCATCTGAAGCAATGTGATACTCTAGTTGCCCTAAAATTCCGCTCAAGTTTTTCTCTCAAATTTGTGCTCAAAGAAATACTCTTGGATCAGAAAGATGATTTGGATATCAGGCTCTAAAATCTATAAAGTTCAAAAGATCTCTGTTAAGGATTATAACACTTGTACACTCTTGTAGTATGATGAAGCTAGGAGAAATCTGAAACCATCCTTGTTCCTTGACTAATCTTATATTGGAAATCAAAATGTTGCTCTTTATCTTAATGTCATACAAGCCTCTTACGCAGTCTGTCTCACTAACTCTTTTACCCTCTATAACCAGATGATGAACCCCAATGGACATGAAGTAAATGATGCCAACGACAATATTCCTACCTTAACAACTGTGAACGAGAAAAATGAGTCACCGAGATATTCGATGAATGGAATGAAGAACAACAAAAGGAATAGAAAAATGTTTGGATACATGATTAGTCCACCTCAATCACAAGCAAAAGCCCCGAAACACATGAATACCCAAACAGAAGAATCAAGTCAGACTCAGCTATATGAGATACAGACACCCAATCAACCCTCACCCCCTGTTGATCAAGCAAAGTTGACTCGCAAAGAACTCAAAGCAAGAGGTGCTTGCTACTACTGCAAAAACGAAGGACATCTTATTCGCGAATGCCCCAAGAAGCGTCTAGACCGACAAGAGAAGAAAACTGCCAAGCATGACCTAAGCAATACTTCAGAAGACCCACCATTTTATAAGTATGATAATGAAGGTCGCCTGATTAGCATACATTGCGGAGCAAAGAAGTAAGGAAGTTCCTTAAGTTTGGAGGAGTTCAATGAGAACTAAGAACCTACAAATAAACCATGTATCACCTTTGTTTTCTTGCTAGCCTTCCCTAATCTCGAGGACGAGATTCTTTTTAAGAGGGATAGATTTGTAACACTATAAAAGTCATCAAATAAAAATAATACATTTAGTTAATAATGGTAATCATGGTAATAAATTTTTCATTGAAGTGTTTGTTTCATTTGGAATGATTTTTGAGATGCTCATTTTAAATATTAAGTATCATTTTTTTTCTTAAATAAAATTCACATAATTGATATGATAATTATTAGTCTCAAAATAAATATCTTATTTATGAAAAGGGTTGGTTGAATATTATGAATTTTTATGGTTATTTAAATAGGTATTTCGAAAAAAAAAAACAAAACCTAATCTATCTAACCCTAGCCGGCCCGTTTGGCCCAGCGGCCGGCCGCCTCCTCTCCTTCCCTAAGTCGCGCCCTGCTCCCTCTGCACAGCCGCCGCCGCCCCCTGCTACCCCCTTCCTCTCTCTTCTCTCTCTCCCGCCGGCCCTTCTCTCTCCATCCCTCCTCTCCTTCTCTCTGAGCCGCGCACAGCCGCCAGGACAGAAGCCGCGCCCAGGCGCTTCACCGAGCAGCGGCCGCGACACCGAAGCCCCTGCGCCCGAGCCGTTCGCGCCCCTGCATCGATGCGCGCGACCCGGCCCCGTGGACGTGCCGCTCGCCGCGACCCCACGCTCCAGAAGCCTGACGCTGATCTCGCCGTGCCAGGACCCTCGCCACGCCGCCACCTGAGCCGTCCTTCACGCTGTTCACTCTCCCTCGCGTTATGGAACTTCAATGCCGTGGTTACTCCTCCCTTCGTTGATGAATGCCATCAATGGCAGCCATGAAGACCGTCCGTTCTTCCCTCCCGGCGCCCTCTCATCTCCCCCTTTCTTGCCTATAAAATGGACGCCCGCGCCTCTCCCCTCCATGCTGCTCACTGCCGAGGTCGCCAACCCCGCACCCCTCCTCTTTCCCTGCTCGCCATTTCTCCTTTTTGCTGCTGCTGTCGAGCAGAGCCACGCCTTTGATCAACTCGCGACAGCGTATTGTTGTGCCGTTGCCACTCGTCGCCCACGTAACCGCCGTCGAGTCCCTGCTCGCGCCGTCTCGAACTCGCCGTCGTGAAGCTCGTCGCCGGACATCCGCACGCCGTTCACCGTCCGTTCGCGCCCCGCCGTCCAATCGCAGCACCGGTGTTACGCTCCGTCGTCGACGCGACCGTGCAGCACGACGACCATGCTCGACCGTCGTTCATCCATACGCATGAACGAGAACCCAACCAAGGTTGAAAACAATCCACTGATTTATTTCTTATTTTGAATCTTGCGATTTATCGTTGTAATATTACGGTGATACGATTTGGTGATTCGTGTATGATTGTAGAGATTTCATTTTATACGTGTAGTCAAAATCGAACCCCGCGACAATATTTTAAATACGCGTATGATTTTATAGTTCTAAAAATGAACACGGTCACTAGTCACTATCGCGATGATTTTCATACTAGAAAACGGTTACATAGTTGTTTTCGCTTTAGTGTGTGGCGCGATAATTGGTTAGTATTGTTATAAATATAATTTTAGCGATATAAGAAATTGAAATAGGAATTGAGCCAAGTATTTCCGGTCGAATGAAAAATGTATAGATTTTACTATTCATAATAAATGTATAAATGTATTCATAAGTATAGCACTTAATTACTTAAGAATAGTAAAATGCTCATTTATGTTATAATAACCATGAATAAGTTATTAAAAGTCCCATTTAGTAATTTATAATTAATTCTTAGTATATTAATGTTAGAGGAATTAAATAAACAATTTTTAGTTATACGTATAAATTCTATTTAGAAAAGAAAGGAGAAAACCAAAATAGTAGGATTTATAATGTTAAAATGACTTAACTAGGCACTCATACTTTTCTAATAAAGAAAATAATAGTTATGTCGATAAACATAGGTTTCTTACTAAAGAATTAGATAACATGTTTCTAGTTTAAAATGACCTTTTTAATAGATATTATAATTGATAAGATTTGTTGTAGATATTAAGTATAGCCATATTAAATAGAAACTTAAAAGAATATGTAGAGCATATGTCTCTTAATAAAAATAGAAGATAAATATATGTTCAATTAATAGATTATTTACAATCTTTGAATTAAAAGATAACAAGGGTCATTACTTTTATAAACTAAAACGATAGTTTATACATAACTTACTTCTAATGAATTAGATCATTTATTCCTACAACAGAATTAAAGGTAATAAGTAGACTAATTATCCTTTATTATAATCAAACCGATAGTCAATTTGTTCTTAACTAGATTTATGGCAGGATTAATGATTTCGTAGAATTTAATCCACATTATATATGAATCACTTAGTTTTTCTTAAAGGATAAAATAAAGTAGTAAGAGTTTAAGTTCTTTTATAACTTAAAAATGTTACTTTATATAGATTGACTTTAAATGCAATATTATAGGCCATATGCTTTTTAATGACATTAAATGATGGTTATGCGTTCATTATCTTTTGCATGAAAATCCACTTAAGGCTCGTAACCTAACTCGTCTTAAATAAGTAATTAATGATATATGGTCTTTTCACATAAAACCTGTTTAGACTTATATTTTAATTTGTCATAAGTGAATGATTAATAATATGCTCCATAATGCTTCTACAATTAATAACGTGATTAGTAGCCCATTAACGTTAGATATAACATATATCTTTTCTAAAATGTTAAAAAGGTTTAATATTGTTATAACGTGTTTTATCATCTTATAAACCCTTTATCTTAGATATATCGCATATGTCGTTTTATAAAAGATTAATTTGGTGAACCTAATATTTGTATATTTTAATTAAGATATTTATAAGCTTATGTCTTGTTTTATAAAGTATAGATCACACATTTTTGAAAAGAATACCCGCTTATTATATCCATTACTTGCGACGTTTTTGAAAAGCGAACGCTCTTTTCGTTAGGCTTTCTTTTAGCTTTACGCATGGTGAATGTGGTATGTTATTGAGTGGTGTTTGTTCTTCTTGTTTGTTTGTGTGATATTCAGTTGTTGATCTAGTAGTTAAGGATCAAGATCTATTCCTACCCGTGGAAGAACCTCAAGTTTTCAATTAGCAAGGCAAGTGGACTTCTCCCTCTGCATATTCTGTTTGATCCCAAACAATACATTTAATAAAGTTTACTATTTTGATATATATGCATAATTTGACGGGTTACCTATTTAGCTAACCTTTCCAACCTTACTCCTTGTTTAAACCTGGGATTATGATCTAATCAAGTAGCTATGCTATTGCTACAACTTAACTTTATGCAGT
Source organism: Zea luxurians (assembly GCA_029449295.1). Classification (NCBI taxonomy): domain Eukaryota; kingdom Viridiplantae; phylum Streptophyta; class Magnoliopsida; order Poales; family Poaceae; genus Zea; species Zea luxurians. The sequence continues at coordinate 51,003 of JAOPSE010000795.1, read as the reverse complement.
CACTCCTGTTTATGATATTAATGTTTCAAATGGTAAGTTTACATTATTGTTGTTAACCCGATGGTTAAACAAGATTATTGCATATTAATTGGAACATGGAGTGACCACCCGGGAAAACAGTGCTACCATGAGAACTATCATGGCTCTGGTCTTGGCTAAATAACTAGGGAAGTCTTATGTTGGGTGTTGGTCGTGGTCGACCGGAACGGGGGCATCTGGCAAGCTCTTATAGTTCTGGCTCAGGCAGATTGGATACGGGCATAGTTCCCAAAGCTTTACCCTGTGGTCCGGACTATAAGTTGGTTACGGTAGGTGTGCCTTATGCAGTTTGACCATTTCCAGCATTTGCGTAATGAGGACTCTAGGGAGAAGCCTCGTAGTGAGACCCTGGCCATTCACCTCGGAAGTGAATACGGGTCTAGCTAACCCGGGCAAGAAGGGAATCGCGACTCATGGGTAAAGATGCGCCACCTTTGCAGAGTGTAAAACTGATATATCAGCCGTGCTCACGGTTATGAGCAGCCTGGACTCCTCACATGATAATTGAACTTGAAGATGGAAATAAATCGAGATCCGATGATCTGCCAATGGTTTGCTTAAGTGGTTTCACTTAAGTGTTGTTGATATATTCTTATACCTTTATTTAATGGGATTACTTGGGATTCACACTTATTAGTAAGACAGGTGTTGTTAATAAAATGTTGACCAACTAAAATGCTTACTGCTCAACCTTAGCCTCACCTTGTTACCTTGCATTAGTTTTTCCCCCACTTGCTGAGCCCCGACCATAAGTGAGCTCACCCTTGCTTAATTTTGATCAGAAGTTGCAGATGAAGATATGCTGCTGAACTCCATGGATGCTAGTCTAGCGATACCCCCGGTCATCTTCCTGTGGATGGATGTCCATGTTCGCTGTACTTTGATGAATAAAGGTTAAGACATTATGTCTGTTTGAAGTGTAATATGTTAATAAAGTCGTTATTTACGCTTTTATGCATTGTTCTTTTGATATATTACACTTGTGACGTCAACATATGTGTGGAAATAGATCCTGGCACACATATGCTATGCGCTCGGTTATACCCCTTGGAACCGGGTGTGACAGATTGAGAAGAGAAGGAGCAAGTTGGATTGAAGAGGAAGAGAGGACCAAGGAGATGTTCTTTCCCCATCTCTTGTTGCAGATTTTCTTGGGGAAACCTTAGGTAAGGATGGGATCCATGTTCCTCCCAGTAATTAAGTGTTTTTGGAGGTCTTGGATCATGGGTATTAAAGGATTAGAGGTTGGATTAGATGTGGGGTTAGATTTTGATCTCGAATTTAGTGTCTACAGAATGGCAAATTCGATAGTTTCTGTTCATGTCAGTTTTCTGTGGTCTTAGTGGCCTCAAAAAATAAAAAAGTCTATCTATGAGTCGTAGATAATTTGTAGATCTTTTCATGTCCATAGAGAACACCTCAATCGGACATCAGATCAGAGAGTAATTGCAGTTTGATTATAATAGTTTTTCAGTCTCATAATTCTGTGTAGAATCTGTTCTCTTAAGATTTAGGCAATTCAATCAATAGAATTAAATTTTAGGTTAGTAAGAGAAGTTGTAGATAATTTAATAAGCTTTCCAGATTGATAAAGAGTGTATTCTTATGAATTTTGAAACTCTAGTTATGTTTATTGTACTGTGGCTGTTCCTGTTTGCCTGGCAAAAATGAGTGGGTCGGTTCACTAGTGGGTTTCATCTAGTAAATGACCAAATTGCCTGATCCAACTATTGAGACTTTTGTAGAGGGATAAAAGTTCTTACTGCTAGCAGAATTTCATAATTTTTGGTTGAGTACTTTGGGATATATCGAATTTTGAAGTTAACTATGCTGCTGTTTGAAACAGATTGAGTCAGTTATCTTCCGGATGTTTTAGAACTTATAGATGGCAAAATTTAATTATCCATTGAATACCAAAGTTGTAGATACTCCTAGAGTATTTGTTTGATATCACCACAAACAGTGCTGCTGTTGTTTGGCATGTGGTTCAGGGTGGGAGTCTTTCCACTAGGTCTTGATTTCAAGTGTAGGAGCGATTTATTGATTGTTGGCCAATATTTATGAAATATTTGTACTAAGTTTTATGCCCCGCAACAGGTGGCTACACTCTGGATCATGCCTAGTATATTTTTCTTCTTCGATGAAGGCAAGTGAATGTAGCGGTGGTTGCTACCGTTTTGACTTGTTATTTTTATCGCCTACACTCTAATATTTAGAATTATTGAATTCTTTCATAATTGAACTCTATGATGATGCTTTACTTGATTGTATTATATTGATGCTCAATCATATATTGATGATGATTATGGTTCGAGTATGACCCATGTGATTAATTCACACCCCTGAAGGAAGATGAAGTATTATTTGAGGTTTGTATTGTATCTGAAGGAAGATGAAGTATTATTTGAGGTTTGTATTGTATGTGCAGGAAGTGAAGTATATTGATAAATGCAACATGCCATATGCATTGCATGATTCATTTGCATCTGAAGTTTTGTCGTGACCTATGGTCCGACCGTACCGGTACAACTTAGCATCGTACGTTGCCCGAGGAGGGGTATGATGCGGCTTCATACCCTCAGAGGTATGAAGGCAGAGGACATATGCATTGCATTCATATGCATTCATTGAAGTGGTATTTGCAGATGATGTGGTTTTATACCCTCAGAGGTATGAAGGCAGAGGACATACACATTGCATTCCTATGTATACATTGAAGTGATATTTGCAGATATTGTTGACACAGGGAAGTGTTATACAACCTATTGTGGTGGTTTGAGGAAATGAGATGGTATTGGTTATATTGGGACTATTGAGTTCTATATCTACAAGTATTTCTGATCTTAATTGTGATTCCTTTTAAAATGTTGATTAATTCAACTTGTGGTTTAAATATCTTGTCAAAACAATTTGCTTGCTGAGATGTTTCATCTCACTATTGCATTACTTAATACAGGTGCTTGATGCTTATCAAGGGGAGTGGGAAGTAGCGGCACGTTGCACACATTGTTTAAAGAACCAAATAATTAGCTTGGGTTATTGACTTTTGAGGTTCATACTTTAAAGTATGATGTAGGCATAAGCTGGTTCATTCGTGGTTAATCGTCCTTGATGAGAATTATATCATACTAGTATGATTCATTTTGTATTGATATATCTCTTTTGCTTCTATGTTGCTTATAAATACAAAGGAGACGCTGCCAAATTTTATTTTTTTAGTGTTCGACTGTTGGTAGTGAAGTCCAGTAGCATCTCGGGGTGTTACAACACTACAACTCTGAACCTCTGTGACCACGCTGTTGATTTGTTAGAGAGAGATTTGAGTGCGTTCTTAAGCTGTGACTCTGTCATTTTGATTCGTGTGCTCTCTCTTTTGCTTGTGTGCGTGTTATTATTGTGTTGTGCTTTGTGTGTGTCTCTACTCCCCTCCTTACTCCGCTTTTGATTGCAATCATTTGTGTAAGGCATGAGAGACTCCAATTTATGGATATTTCCCACAAGAGGATATTGATATAAAGAAGACAATTGTGGCACTCAGTTTGATCTTTGGATCACTTGAGAGGGGTTGAGTGCAACCCGTTACCAAAGGAGGTCATCACAACATGGAGTAGGCATTGGTCGAACCATGGTAAAAATTGTTGTGTCTCTTGTCTACTTTAATTATTGTGATTACTATCTTCTTGAGTTCTCTACTCACTTGCAGTATTGCTCCGAAATTTAACGCACATCTTAATGGAGCAAGCAAGTGAAGAGTTCTCATTGCTTCTCTCTTTTCATCCTAACTTGGTTTTAGTTCTCACTAACACATATTATAAACCGAGTTTGTGTTGTTTAGAGTTAATTTTGCAGGATCACATATTCACCCCCCTATAGGTTCTCTCATCATCCACCAGCAAGTTTAGAAGCGCAAAGAGAAAATGCTTCATCTTTCAGAGATTCAGAGGAAGATTGACGAAGCAACCAAAGAAATGTGCAACATCGAAGTGCATGAAAACATGAAAAACTACAGAGACCAAGATTATGATGGATGCAACCATCATAACCTTTAACTCAAACATGGAGGAATGTCAGTAACCGATTATACAGACAAGTTCATCTGGTAATCTAGATATGCTCCTGAAGAAGTCACAAATGATGAGAAGAAGCAAGAACTATTTTTTGAGGGACTTATTGGGCCATTTCAATATCAGCTGATGTCCCACTCCTTTCCATCTTTCCAGAGACTTCTAGACAAGACTATAGCTCTAGAACACAAGCGTGTTGAGCTAGGCAAGATGAAGAAGGCTACTAGCCAAGGATAGGCTGGTAGTAGTACCTGTCCTCTTTATGCTTCATCACAAGGCACCCCAATTTGTGGCAGTCCTATTCAACAGTCATCTCAAGGCCCAAATCAGTCGATCCAAATTAACATCCACGTCTATTTTTCGAAAGAGACCCTACGGTTTTGGAAAATAAACTCGTCATCAAGTCTAAAGTACAAAGTAATTATGATTTAGTCCTTTTCTTTACGAATTTAACCATGAGAAAGTTTGATTTAGGACCCACAGTCCAAGGAAGTCATTTGTTTATATAAAATTCCGAGAAAATTGATTTTCAGTATAAAAATAAATCAAGAAACTTAGAAAATCCATATCTCCTTTGTTTTAACTCTGAATTTATTGGATCTTGAACCTACGAATTTATAGCGACACGTAGAATAGTATTACCTAGTTTGTTTCTATGTTTGGTGCAATGTTATTTTTTATTTATGGTTTGTCTATTTGTATGCTTTGCTGCAAATAGAAAAGCGAGGTTACGACGAGGAACCTGAAGCCCAACTTTGGGGAAGCAGCTGAGTAGTTGGATTCGCATTAAAAGGCAAGTCATGTCCTTGATCACATTTTTGACCTAACAATATTTACAATTTTGTTCTCACCATGAAAGCCTTGTTAGGTTAAATTCATGGGACATAATAGGTTACCTAGTTTTGTTTACCCTACACCTTGCATACAAATGAATTATTGGGTAGTTTTACTATTGCTCTGTCTGGTTTTGGGATTAAAGTTATATATGAATTATGATCATGCATTATTATTATTATTAGCTTTATTATTATGCATGATAATATCATTTTGTTTAATTGGAACATGGAGAGACCACTCGAGACAACAATGCTACCATGCATAAGGGTGGAATGGGATGCCCTTGGCTAATTAATTAGGAAAGCTAGTGTGGGATAATCCTTTCCAGAAAGGGGCAAGAGGGGAGGAGTTGTCACAAGTATAGGGAGGTTCTCAGGTCGATATGTCTATGTTAGCTTTTCAGACGAGGGTTTCCTATACCCCCTCTGCCTAAAACTGTAGCGGGTTTTCTCATGCTAGTGGAACTTTGTAGAGGCCTTATAGTGGATTCCTAGCTATTCACCTTGGAAGTGTCTAAGGGCCTTGCAAACCCTGGCTAGAAAGGAAACACGACTTGTGGGTAATGATGTGCAACCTCTGTAGAATGTAAAATTGGTGTTTCAGCCATGCTCATGGTCAAGAGTGACTCGAACCCTCAAATGAGTAACTTATGGAATTAAATTTAACTTGACATGCATTGCATTGTGGGATTTCATTTGTGATCTATTATTTAACTGGGTTGGTATTTACTTGTACTTAGTAATTGCTAATAAAATTTTGACCAACTTAATTAAAAGTTATGCTCAGCCTCAGCCATTTTCCTTAATTTACACTACAATTCTTGATCCCCAACCATAAATAAGTTCATACACACTTTTCCCTACACTTGCTGAGCGATGACCGTATGGGAGCTCACCTTTGCTATAATCACACCTATAAGGAAAATGGACCCCAGCCCATTTGTCTAAGTTATTTTGGTGTTTGATGATCAACATAACCTTGTGGACTAATATTTCCCAAGTGTTTGTGTGTTGTAGTTCACAGGATGCGAAGTGGATTGGACTGAGGCTCTGAGGATGCAACACCTCAAATAAGACATTATAAGACCTATAGAAGACATTACAAAGTCATATTGAAGACATTTTATACATGCTAAGAGTCCAACACATCAAGAAGTAGAAGTGGGATGCAAAGCTACAAAACAAAAGTGAAGTTGACAAAGTTGAGAGGAAGGGCTGACTGAATTAGAAGTGTTTCACAAAATCAAATCTACTCAAACTAACATGGCTTCAACTCTGAGATGTATAGAATTTTATAAGCTTTCCAAAAAGTCCAAGATCATCAAAATCGAAGTTCGGAGCTAAAGGTTATGCCCACAATACAAAGTTGGAATTGTTGAAAAAACTGCAGCAGCATATGGGATATCCGGTGCACACCGGACTGTTCGGTATGCCAAATATGCTCAAAATGGTATGGCTTCAACCCTGGATGTAGAGAATTTCATAAGCTTTCCAAAAAGTATAAGATCATCAAAACCGGAGTTCGAAGCTAAAAGTTATGGCCAAAATACGACAAGCAGGCATGGGCTGTCCAGTGCACACCGGACTGTCGGTGCGCCATGTCCGGTGCGCCATCTTCAGAAGCTCCAATGGCTACCTTTAACGGCTAGTACACATGGCATGTTCGGTGCACCACCGAACAGTTCGGTGCACTTATCCGGTGCGTCGCAGAAAGGTGCAGAATTGCTTTCCAATGGCTATATTTGAGTTGGGACCTATATATACTTCACCCAACTGACCATTTGGAGGTGTGGGAGCCCAAGCAAGATACCAACACATGTTATAGACATTTCCAAGTGCTCAAACACCCAAGTGCTTAATAGAATCACTCGGTGATTAGCGTATGTGCTTTATGAAGTGCTTAGGTTAGTTAGACCGCTTATGCGATTGCTCTAGGTTGTTCATAGTAAGTTGAGTGAGTTTAGAAAACCCCACAAACCCCATCGGCTCTTGTGTGAGCCATTGTATCGAGTGGGGCGAGAGTCTTGCGAGATCGTGACAATCGAGTTTGTGTCATGGCCGCCACCATGTACCGGAGGGAACGAGGCCCGCGACGTTTCAGCTGGAAGATCGATACTAGAGATGGTGGGGAGCGTCCGAAAGGAGCCAGAAGTGGAGCACCACTTGCGCGTGGAGAAGGCCCGCGACTCTCTACGGAGTTACTCGACCGAGGTGCTTGGACCTCGCGTCGGCTGCCCTTTTTGTAGGGGCACCAACGAGGATTAGTCGGAACCTTGCGTGGTTCTGAATACCTTGGTAAAAATACTAGTGTTGTCCATGGGAGTTTGCATCTCTACCCTTGCTCTTTACCTTCCACATTTACATTAATACTTAAGTTTCAAGCTCTCTTATCTAGTTAGAATATTTAGGATTGAAACTTAGGTTTTGCGATAGAGATAGCAACACATAGACTAAACCTAGTTTACACATTCTAGATTGTTTATTTGCATATGTTTTGGTCTAGGAATTTATTTGTGGCCTAGTGTAGAGATAGTTTTTAGAAGTCCTAATTCAACCCCCCTCTTAGGCATCACAGTTTCCTACAACACCAGATCAAGAGCAGCAGGCACCGCCGAAGGAGGATCATGAAGATAAGTTCGAAGAGATCTAGGTCATCGTCTCCTAGTCAACTATGGTTGTGGAGATCATTGTCTTCATATGGAGTATTTTATTTAGTTATTTTGTACAGAAATTGTATTAAGCAATAAAGATGTGACATTGTTTTATGTGTGAAACTTGATCTTGACACACATGTGACATTGAGATACAGAAAGCATATTGTAATCTAGGGAATCAACAAGACATACATTTGAGATAGAATGATCAGAAGAAATAGCAATTTTACCTAGACCTTTTACCTGTCCTTGATTCCCATCTCCAAATGTGATATCTTGGGAATCATTCTTGTTCTTATATGAGGAGAACATCCTTTTCTCCCATGTCATATGATTTGTGCATACACTATCGATTACCCAGCTTGTGCCACCGGATGCACAAGCCTACAACACAAGTTTAGGTCTTGTTCTTAGATACCCAAATGGACTTGGGCCCTTTAACATTAGAAATAAGCACATTTGGAACCCAGACACAAGTCTTTGGACTCTTATGCCTAGACCCAACATATTTGGCAACTACCTTGCTAGATTTGTTAGTAAGAACATAAGTATCAAATGCTTTGAATGATAATTGTGGTCCAAATGATGCAAATTGAGCTTTCTTAGTTAGTTGAGTCATTTTAGCATGTGAAACAGAATGCCTAAAATGAGATGCTTTTAAACTAGAGGAATGATCATGAGTAAATTTAGCATTTTTAGCATGAGCAACCTTGGTATGATAATTTTCAAGATAAATAAGATAAGCATCATTATCATGCACAATTGGAGCTTTGTCCTTCACAATTGAGGAATTTTCTTTCCTTGGGCATTAACTTTTGTGTTCTCTTTGCCCCTAGGTTGGAAGCCTACAACATCCTTAATGTTAGGGCATCTCCCATTATAAAGCATACTTCTAACAAATTTGTATTTCTCATTCTCTAGTTTATGTTCGACAATTTTAACATCTAGTTTTGCAATATGCTCATTTTGGCTCTTAATCATAGCAAGGTTTTCAACAAAGGCATCGATATCTCTACATCTAGTGCAAATAGAAACATGTTCAATGGAAGATGTAGAGGCATGACAAGCATTCAACTTCTCAATCTTAGTAAGTAAATCATCATTCTCAGTTCTACGACAGGAAATTGAATCATTGCAAACTTTTAGCTCATTAGTCAAGATTTCATTCTTTTCGTTTGCATGAGCTAAGGCATTTTTTAGCTTCGCAAAATTTTCATTTTCCCTAATGAGTAGATCCTCTTGTTTTCCAAGAGCTCATCCTTCTCATTAATGGATTTCACTAATTCATTGATTTTCTCAATTTGTTGGAAGCTAAGACCTTTGAAGAGCAAAGATAGGCTATCATCATCATCATCATTGGATTCACCCTCATCATCAAAAGTAGTGTACTATGGCGTGTCTCTAGAATATACCTTCTTTTTGTCTTCTTTGATCATGATGCACTTGTGGTCGATGTTGGGGAAGCGGATTCCCTTGTTGACGATGATGTTGGCGATGTCTCATTGGAGTCAGAGCTCTCGTCAGAGTCCCATTCCTTCCCAACATGCACCTCGTTGCCCTTCTTCTTGTCGAAGAATTTCTTCTTCATCATCCACTTCTTCTCCTTCTTGCCTTCGTCTCTATCACTATCGCTAGCATATGAACATTTTGCAATATAATGATCAGACTTACCATAACGATACCAAAGCCTCTTTGAATGTGGCTCATAATCTTTGCCCTTTCTTTGCTTGAGGATTTGCCAGAAACTTTTTATAACAAAGGCCATCTCCTCATTACCAAGCTTGGAAGGGTCAATTAGAAGCCCCTTTATTGGAGTAGTCTCCTCCTTCTTTTCTTCTGTCACCTTGAAGGCCATGGCATGGCTCAGGTGTGGAGGTGTTGCCATGAACGATGTTCTTCACATGTTTGGAGTATTTGACCATAAGTTCAAAGCTCACAAACTTTGTAAGCACCTCCTCAGGAGTCATCACTTTGTACCTAGGATTTTAATGAAGTAATTGAAAATCATGAAATACAAGTGACCTTAGCATGAGCTTGACGACTTCATGGTTAGTCCACTTGGTGCTCACGAGGTTCCAGACCTAGTTCACCATCGTCTTGAGCTGATTGTACATTTCTTATAGCTCTTCTCCTTTGTTGAGGATGAACCGTTCGAGCTCTCCTTCAATCACCTCCATCTTGGTGATTTTGGTGATCCTATCACCTTCGTGTGCCATCTTGAGGCCATCCCGAAACTCAATGGCGCTCTTCAACATGTGTACTTTGGTGTACTCCTCCCTACTCAAGGAAGCAAGAAGTACCATAGTTGCTTCTGAGTTGAAATACTTGATTTGGGAAATCTTGTCCAAATCATAATCCTCATCTCCAACCTGTCGAACTTGTATTCTAAACTCAACAATATCCCATATGCTTGGGGGGAGTGAGGTTAGGTGATTCTTCATCTTATCACTCTACCATAGGGATGAAAACGGTTAGAAACAATCGGTAAACATTAAAACCATTTTTGTTTTTATATTTTTCTTCAGAAATGAGATCTAAAATTTTAACTCCAAAACCGAAAACGACATTGGTAATTCAGAAACATCAGAAACGAAAGTTCGCTACAAAAATTACACCAGTTACGACCGGAATCTAAAATATGATCGGTAAAAACTATAACATGTACCCTCAATTGACTTCAAAAATTCACACAAGTCATACATTCATATAAAATTAGTAATATTATTTAAGGTAGGAGGTCACAATAAATATATAAGGTAAGAAGTCATACAATAATAAAATCATTGTTATGTATTTAAATAAAATAGAATCAAGATGTGTATAATGATATGACACTTACATTCTAATTGTACTCCTACTACTTGGCATAGTCAATATAATTAGTATCCTCTTGGTCCTGATTAAGTTCTCGTGCAAATTATGAATATATGTATCAAGAGTAATAATAGGTAAGAAAACATAAACAAGATTTATAAAAGTTTCAAACAATTCTAAACTATATACCATTAGATAGATCTTGATTTTAGGAAAATAATAAAGTTAGTTTCACATTTTTCTAAGCTAAGATGAATCTATTAAGGATTTATAAAGATCAGTTCAGTTTAATATTTTTCTAAAAAAATACCGAATTTATTACCGACGGTAAAATATTGAATAAAAACGGTAATTTTCGGAAACGAGCGGAAGAGACCCAAACCGTTTTTGTTTCTGATTCCGATTTTTTCTACCGATCCCATTTCTATATTTTCAGTAACATTTTCCATTTCTGTTTAGACCTAAATTTTGGTAAAACTTTGAAAACGATTCCTGGTATCCAAAAATTACCATTTCCGGTTTCACCCCTACTCCACCACAAATAATCCTCTCCATCAATTTGTGGTGCTTAGCCTAATGGGGCTGAAAATAATTGAGTATGTTTGGGCATGCGAGGATAACAAAAAGGAATTTGGTTACTCTTTTTATGCTCTTGGTGCCTGGAGGAGGTTGATTCGACGTAGGATGTGGAAGGCAAAGACGTGTTGGTCTCATAGTAGACCACCTTCCTCATCTTCTTGTTTTTTCTAACATCCTTCTTCTTGTGCAATGTTGAGGATCCATGGGATTCCTTGTGCTTCTCACATGATGGCACCTTGTCTTCGAATTTTATTCTCGAAGGCTCAGACCTTCCTCCCAAGGTGTCTTCCCGTTTTTGCCAACTTCTCCTAAAATCACTTTGAGCTGTGTCGGTGTTAAGACTCGTGGCCCTTAACCAACAAGTGTAATGATGCCGCGTGCCCCGAATCCAGATGGTGATGCGAGTTGACACAAGCGATTTATCCTGGTTCGGGCAATGTAAGGCTCTACTTCCAACAGAGGGGGATGAAGCTTATATTACTCGCACTGAGGTGCCTGCGATAGGGGTTACAAGCTGAGTCGGAGAGGGGAGGACCCCAAGTCCCTGGAACTGATTGAGGCAAATGCCAATATGAAATGATAGGAGAAAACTACCAAGTGTCCGCCTGCCCCTGGAAGGATCATGGACTACCCTATTTATACACCTAGGGGGTACATGACATCATTACCGGGGGCTGCCTTTGGGTCCTGTTGACGGCATGGTCTTGTACGTTGTTGTTGACTTGAACTTGCTGGTTTTCGGTTGAGAGCCGAGGCTGAGGCCGTGGGATCGGCTTCACGTTCGAGCCCTCCGGGGGAGGGCTGCCCATACATAGTGGTTGTAACAGGGCTTCGGTATGGAAAAAGTCTGTTTACAGGATGCATCAGTGCTCCTGTGTTCGATGACGTTGGGATGTCCTTTGCTGTAGATGTCGAGCTCGGAGCCGAGCTCGGGCGAGGCAGAAGTCTTCTTGAAGTGATGGTCGAATCCTTCCTAACGCGCACCACAGTCGATGGAGTGGCCTCTTGTGTGATTCGCGGTGGAGTAGGTAGCTGAGGCCGAGCTCGGGTGAGATGGAAATGGTACCCAAGGTCGATCTCAGCATTGGGCGAGGCGGAGTTTTGTGCCCGAGGGCCGCTTTGCCCTTCTGTCGTATTAGATGTCCTGTCAGGGGATGGCAGGCAGCGCGTGCGCACAGTGGCGCATGTGTTATCATACTGTTGGGCTTGGACAAGACTGCGGTCTTGTTGGTGTTATACACCTATAGCACTGTGCAGGGTAGGTATGTGCATTGAATGCGGGTGTCCCCCATTGGTCTTCGGGCGCGCTTTGTCCTTATCACCTGAGACGGGCTCGGGTGAGACGGATTTGGTGGCCCTGGGGTGTGGTAGCCTCGAGCGAGGAGGAGATGGGGGACCTGAGACGTGAGAGGCTCGGACGAGGCGGAGACATGCCCAAGTATATGACTACTTCAAGATCGAGCTCGGGCGACTTGGAGATTTTGAAGGACCCTCCGAGAGGGGGCTCGGTCGGGATGGTGCTTTTATGGGGAAGACCCCCGATGTGGACCTCACATGAGGCAGAGACTTGGTTCTTTGCTCTCGGAGGGCATGCCTGGGCAGAGAATCTTCCAGAACGCATTTTAAGGGTATAATTTGGGTACCCCTAATTATCACACCCAACAGTAGCCCCCGAGCCTTCCAAGGAAGTGCTTTGGTACTTTCTTGGAGGTTCTGTCACTTTTTGTGTGGGTATGCTATGTTTTTGAGGAGTGGAAGGTTTAGTTTCCGATGGGTGTGCGCGAGCGCACCTATCGGGTGTAGCCCAGAGGCTCCAAAGGAGTGGTTGACTCCTTCGGGGGCTTGACTCTCTATTGTCGCTAGTGTGGTGGGTTTAAATTGACCTCAGGCCGTGGCCTGGGCACGGGGGGAGTTCCCTAGCGCTTTGCTGACTTGTTGGCACTCCCAGCAAATTTGTTGTACTGTAATTTGCAAGGGCAGCCCCTGAGTCTTCGCGTGGGGTGAAAGGATGATTGAGGGGTACCTTGACTTCTTGGTCTATATGCCTCTTCATCACCTCTCTACGAGGAGGAAGAGGGGGAACACGCCATGCCACCCTCGATGGGCAATGAGCATGGAGTTTCCATTGAGCTGTTACTGGGTAATCCGAACAGGGGTCCGAGCTCCATTTCATGGGGGTCGGCTAGCGGTTCGGAGACACTCCCCAAAAAGTCCGTGCGGGTGATTCGCCTGGTCCCGAACCTGTTAGATGGGGCCCAAGGGCTCGATGCCTCCCTATGATGGATGCCATCACGAATCGCTCTCGGGGTCTCAGATATGTCTTATGGTACCTCAGGTCGCAACTTGAGCCACAACCATGTACGGTTGTACCCATAGTCATCTGTAACTCGATGATCTAGGGCAGTTATGGAGCCCTTCCGAGGGGCCAACCTTAGAACCCCTAATCGGTAATGGACTCGAAGCCCACATGTCCTGAGGCGGTCTTCCAAACCCCACCAAGGGCCTGACCTTTGAACCTCTAAACAGTATTCTGCTTTCCTTTTTCTTTCCGAGGGAGAATGCCCGAGGCAGAAGACGCCCTCTTCCCATTATTCGCAAGGATATGGAAAAAGGAAAGAGAGGTGGGGGGAGAAAGGCGTACCTTTTGAGGTGTAATGTGAAACGTCGCCCACTGTCTAGCGTTCATTTCCATATGGAGCATGGGCATTTAATGCGATGGGATGTCTTGACCTGCAAGCTGACCATTGTGGTGTGCGTGCATGTGGGATTCGAAGCGACCTAGTCTACTTTTACTTGGAACAGCTTGGCCCACGCCTTGGTGATTCACCCGCCCTATAAATTCGCCCGAGATGGGCACTTTAGTTTTTTACCTCCTCGTTTCGCTTTTCTGCCTTAGACGCCTTCTGCCTCTGCCGCGCAAAGAGCTCCTTGCCTCCCTATCGCCTCCCTCTTCTGCACCAATGGTCGAGAAACTGAGCGTTTGTGGCAGAACCACCCGAATTATTCCAGTTTAAGTGCCTAAGTCACGCCTCAGGGGCCGTAACACACTTAAATCGGAATAACCCGTCAGTTCCTCAGATCTAGTCTGATAAAGCCACTTAACCAGGATCAAATACCACATACTCACTCGAAGGTGAGTCACAGAAGAAATACAATAAAACAGGAAACCTCAAATTAAGGTACTGAATTATTACATAGATCGGAGTTTTTCAAGTAACTGGTAAAAGTTCATAAAATAAGATGCAGCGGATAATCGATGTCGTCGATAGCGAGGAAATGGGCAAGGCCTAGCCCACTACTCCATGTGCTCCTTTCCTGCCGGAGCAGCCACTAGTACAAAGGAGCTCTATAGTGGAGGTTCTAAACCTATTTTTACTGGCGTTTCTTAGAACTGTCGGTATTAGAGGCCAGTAAAAATCATTATTTTTACAGGCGGGTAACTGAGGACCGCCTGTGGAAATCGATTTCCACTAGCGGTTGAGTTAAGAAAACCGCCAGTGGAAATCGATTTCCACTGGTGGTCGACGTAATAAATCCGCTAGTAAAAATTATTTTTAGAAACATTAAACGGGTTTTTAAAATAGTAAAAAATTATTTAAGGAGAGGATTCAGCCTACTCCACCTCACCTGCCTGTCTCCGTCGAAGTCGCAAGTCACGACATTTTTCACGCGCTACGCGGTTGTTAGTAATCGAACCGTCGACCCTACCCTCGCGCGTACCCTCCACTACCACTCCATCTATGACATGCTTTGTGTCTAGTTTGTAGTTTTATTGTCCATATATTACAACTATTTGAGTGTAAATTGTTTGTTTGATACCGTAAACGAATTCAAATAAAAAAGTTGTCAACTACAAAGTTGAATAACTTTTGAAGTTCTACAACTTTTATTTTGACACTTTTTTCATCCGAGGCAGTTTGCAAAATTTGAATTTTAAATTTGACATACTTAGATTCAATTTTTGAGAACCGAAATGAGTTCAAATAAAAAAGTTGTCAACTATAAAGTTTTATAACTTTTATAGATCTACAACTTTTATTTTGCTGGTTTTGTCATATGAGGTCGTTTGGAAAACTCGAAAAATTAAGGATACAAATGATTTCTAGTGGCGGTTCCTTAAGAAAACCGCCACTAGAAATCGATTTCTACAGGCGGTTTCTTAAGAAAACCGCCACTAGAAATCATGGATTTTTACAGGCTGTTTTCTTAAGGAACCGCCTGTAGAAATATGATTTCTAGTGACGGTTTTCTTAAGGAACCGCCACTAAAAATAGCACAGTCGGATGATAACCGAATCCGTCTGTAAAAATATATCGTCCCGCACGCTTTGAGCCTTTTTCTACTAGTGAGCATCCCACTCGACCGTCCAACCCGGTGGTAGAGTGGTAGGCCAAGTCACACCATCAACCATATCCTCAAGCGTACCTGCAAAAATTATGCCACAAGCAAGGCTGAGTATACTAATACTCAGCTAGACTTACCCGGTGTGAGGAAACTACTCCTCTACCTCTAGACCATGCAGCTGTTTGGCTGAGGGGTTTGGTTTGCCTAAAGCACTAGCTGTTTCTAAAATCAATTTTTAGCTTTTCAAATTCGAACATCATTATCTTAGCTAAGTTTGCTCCTTCTAAGCATACATGGTAACAAGCATTTAGTTCAATCAACAAATTGTCTCATGTAACCTCATTTCACTTCTTACTCAATATAGTACAAGGGGTCAAGCAGTCTCATTAGTTGCGAGAAGCAGATGATTGGAATCGAGTTTTATCCTTGCAAGCTAAACCTAAACACACGACATGTCTGGGTACTTCGACCCCACACATGTCAACCGTCCCCATCGATTCCCCGTTCGCGTCCAGGCCTCACCGCCTTGGCATGCAATGCTCCACTGACCCCGGCTGCCGCTGTGCAGTGACTACACTTGTACCCACCATAGCTAGCATGAGAGACCCAGTCTCAGGTCGCATGAGGGATAAAGTCCACGCCCGGCTTCACTCAAGTACTAGGTTTACCGGTTACCATATTTCCCGACATGTGCTAAGTATGTTCAAAAGCTTGACTCAGGTATCCACACATTAATCCTTAATTCCTTTTTCCCGTCTCATGGACAAGGCATCCTCCCTGGATTCAAGTCCATAGACTAACATAGATCCCGTTATCAAGATGAATACAATCAATTTCCTGACCTCGCGCGAGTGCTAGAAAAATCACTCGACTTCTACCGAGATCCTGATTAGCAAAGCAGCTACTCGACCTAGCATACTAGTATCTATCTCAAAATGGAATCCTAAGTTCATGCAACTAGAGGTTTCAAGCAACTCCTACACTTAAGTGCACAATACAATCCTACAAGCATTAAGTGTAGTAAAGTAGCATATAATAATACGGTTATGCATAAAACCGGGGCTTGCCTTCAATAGCTGGGGCTGCGGGGAGATCCTCGATGGTAGCCTCGGGAGCTTGCTCCTGGTCTTCCTCTTGGACAGTTCCTTGCTCGGGGATGAGCACGTACTCTCCGTCAACGAGATTACAATCTAATGAATGCAATGAGTAAGATACATGCATGATATGATATGTGCTTTAAAATCAGATAGAGTTTAATCTTGCTCGGAGATGAGCACGTAAACTTTGATGGTGAATGATCCACTTAAATTAGATAGAGCTTAATCTTGCTATTAAAGATTTTTGGTGGTATACTTAGTAATTTAGATCACACTCAGTTAAACTAAGTGGTAAGTCCATTTTGGTGTTCCACTGAATTCTTTTTAAAGCCTTAGTGAGAATTTGTCAAGATTTCTAGTTGAACTTATTGGGGCGAGGTTTATCTTTCATTTCTTTCCCTTTATTTCTTTTATGATTTTAAAGTGGGTTTGAACTACAAGTTGTCTTAATAAATTTCCAAAAATTATGTAAAAATAACAGTGGCTTCTTACTGGTGTATAATTCTCTGTCCCAAAATTTGGAGTTTAAAAAGTGAGTGGTTCTCTCTGTATAAAATTATCAAATGTTAGGGCAGAAGGGGTGTTTTGAACTACAACTACCATTTAACAGTAGGTTATTCTCTAAGACTTATTTTTGCTGGCATTTGGGTGTTATAACATGACTTTGCACAAATTTATAGCCATTAATACTTATTAGTTATTTTGCCATGATTTTCTAAAGTTTCTAGCCAAAGGGGTGCTTTCTACTACCACTATATTTGAAAAATATCAAACAACAGATTTCTGATTTTTTCTAGCTTCTTCTTTGTGCAAGAGCAATCATTCTGAAGTTTGGCATCTTTTTTCTTAATGGAGGGGTGGTAGGAATTATTTGGATTAAATGGCCTTTTTCATGAAGTATTGACAATAGGTATTATTTTGCATCTTTCACATAGGTTTGCATTTTTCTCTGGTGGCCTATCTCATTATTGATGTAGCAAAATTTTATTTGCCCATTATTGCACCATTTTTGGGTTGCTCATGATTTAATTGAAATATGACCCAATATCAAATTTTATTTGTTTACCCTACTTAAAATGATGGGCTGGGGTGGTTATCATTTTTGTAGGGGGGTTTTAGTGGTCACAAGTCCATTGGATTTTTATGACAAGTTTTGAAATTGCTTTTATAATTCTAATAATTGTTTTCTGGTTGGAATAATGCTAAATAAAACATTTCACTTTAGTTCTGTTCTGGACTAGAAGTCCTTTTATTTTTCCTAGGTTCTTTGTTACTTAAGTAGGCTAGGAAAAATAATTACACTCACTGTTCATTAATTTCTAATGCCTTTCTGATTTTCCTAAGTTTTGGGCAAAAATGACTTTTAATAGATATCTTTACTGAAATTTTCAATACTGGGGCTCTCACTATTTTTAAACAGTGTTTAAATGGGGTTTAAACATCTATAAATTTTCTTAGGTTCAGCACAGAAGCATAACTAATATTCTTTAATTAAATAAGGTTTGGTCAGTTTCTATAATTATATTCAAACTCTAAAATTTAAAACAGAAAGCATGGGGTTTAGTATTTTTAATTGGTAGTCCATAATATTTAGAATCCAGCAAAATTGGTTTCACAATTTTTGGTTAAATAAATCTTAAGTTATGAATTTCCTAAGTTCTCTGTTCATTAAAAAGATTAAACAGAAAAGATTAAATGGGAAACGACTTTGCAACGGGGTCCCTGGTGGGTGTTTTCAAGTTTCCTTATAGGCTAGTCCTCGGATTACTATTCAAATGTGTCGCTGACAGTTCAGAAAACTCCCTGGGGTTCCACTAAAGCTAACCTAAGGTCCTTCCCCCAAATTAAACAGTACCCGCGGTGGAGGAAAGGGCGGAGGGGCTTACCGGCGGCGAGAATGCTCCGGTGAGGTGGTCGAGGGTGTAGGGGAGGTCCTGAGGGTCACAGCGATGTGCGGGTCGCCGTCGGGGATGGTCAAAGTCGGGCGGTCCACATGCGCAGGCGGGGGAGCTCGGCGGCAGCGATGAGTCTGGCCTATCGAGGGCACAATTGACCAATCAAATGGGTCAGAGAGCTTCACCATGGATCAAGGAGGGGTGTGTGCGAGGAATTGAAGAACGGCTCACCAGATTGCTCGGTCTACACGCGCAGGCGGGCGGCCAAAGTCCGGTGAGGACGATCTTGGTTCTCCGGTGAAGTTCTGCTGGGTCCGAGAGCTTAGGAAGCTTCACAAGCTCTGGCGAAGCCATCCGAGCGGCTGGCGCGGCTTGGAAGCGACTAGAGTGGGCTGGCCACAGTGGCCGAGGCTCAGGTGGCAATGGCGAGCGGAAGAGAGCTCGCCGGAGCTAAGGAGGGGCGTCTGGCCGGTGAAGGTGAGCACGGGGTGAGGTGAGGCGCGCCCGGGGAGGCTTTATAGGCATGGGCAAGCACGACCGAGGGCGGGGCTCTGACAAGCGCTCGGGGCGTGCGTGGGCGAACGCCAGTGCGCGCTCTGGCACCTGGCACGGCGTCGAGCACGAGGCAGCGTAGAGAGAGGTCGAGTTCAAGCGCGGATTGGCGCCAAATCGTTGAGATTATGGCCATGATCTCATTAAGAGATCTCTTCCTCTAACATTCCTTTGTCGTTTGTGTGTGGAGGCTTGCAGGTTTTGCTGACTGGATCAAGAGATAGAGAGGGGAGAAATCCGGTTTGTCCCACTGCCGCGCACAGAGAGAAGATCGTGGGTTTGACGTGTCCAAGGCACGTGTCCTGATGCCATCTTCTGACATGAGATAGAGGGGTTAGTTAGGCACAATTTTGTCAATGGGGTCATTAGGTTTTGAGCTAGGAATCAAGGTGAACACGCTCGGTTTTTGGCTCAAGGGCTGAAATTCTGAATTCTAAATTTCAGAAATCCCTATTGAATCCCCACTTAAGAAGCTTGTTTGGAGTTTTTATTAAACTATTCTGGCCAAGCTTCCATAATCTTTATTGTAGCTTATTTAGTATACTTCAATGCTTATATTTGGCCTAGGCCATGATTTTATATTTTTCATGGTCTTTTACCCCTTTTCTTCAATTCTACTTATTTAGCTCAATTAGGGTTGGTATTAGGGTTTCAACATTTTTCCCTTTTTGAAAATCTTATTTGTTTGGAACATGATTCTTTAGATATACACTTAGTAGAGCTTTTATTCTTGAGTTAGTTTGATGCTCATGCTCAATTTGGGTCACATAAAATGTTGATTCTTGGGTTAGCACTGAGAGAAACCCTAGGTCACACTAGGGTGTCACAGCCTTCCCCCCTTAAAGGAATCTCGTCCTGAGATTCGGGTCAGAGTCCTCCTGGGGTGAAGCGAAGGGTGAGACTCACAGGAAGTGGGTGCTCTATTATTAGGGCAAACCGCTCTTCGAATGTCATTCTCTTTGCAACTTCAGAAGGAAGTCCTTTTTAAATTTTGTTTCATAATTACTTCATTCTGTTTTAAGATTATATTTCTGAAATTTAGATTCGAAGGGCAGGAGGAGGGGTTGGGTATAATTACGTACCAATTTCCTTAGGTAGGCAATCGAGGAAGTTAGATCGCAAGAATTCCTCAGTCTCCCAAGTAGCCTCTTCCTCTGAGTGATTACTCCACTGGACCTTATACATCTTGATCGATTTAGCCCGAGTTGATCTTTCCTTGCAATCCAGAATCTTGGAAGGGTACTCTTGGTACGATAGATCTGGCTCTATCTCCAATTCTGGTTCTGCTATGATCTCGGTCGGCAATCGAACACACTTCTTCAGCTGAGATACATGGAACACATTGTGGATGGCAGACATTATTTGAGGTAACTTCAACTTTTATGCCACGGGTCCACATGCTTCTATGATCTCATAAGGTCCAGTGTAACAAGGGGCTAACTTGCCTTTGATTCCAAACCTCTGCACTCCCTTGGTGGGTGATACTTTCAAATACACAAAATCTCCCACCTCGAACTGGAGAGGTTTCCTTCTCTTATCATGGTAACTCTTCTGCCTGGCCTGAGCAGCTTCTAGATTTTTCCTGATTAGTTTGACCTTCCTTTCGGCTTCAGTCACTAAGTCAGGTCCGAAAACTTCTCTTTCTCCAGACTGAGACCAATTGAGTGGTGTTCTACACCTTCTTCCATAGAGAGCTTCAAATGGTGCCATCCTTAGGCTAGATTGATAACTGTTGTTATAAGCAAACTCTGCCAAGGAGAGGTGCTTATCCCAGTTCTTGCCACAATCGATTGCACAAGCTCTCAGCATATCTTCAAGAATTTGATTTACCCTCTCAGTCTAGCCATTAGTCTGTGGATGGTAAGCTGAACTTCTGATTAGCTTGGTTCCCAAAGACTCCTGCAGTTGTTCCCAAAATCTGGCAACAAATTGGGCTCCTCGGTCAGAAACAATGGTCCAAGGCAGTCCGTGCAAACACACGATCCGGTCAATGTACAACTCTGCATACTTTTGAGCCTTATCGGTGGTGTGCACAGGGAGAAAATGTGCCACTTTCGTCAGTCGGTCCACAATAACTCAAATCGAATCATGATGACGAGAGTTGTTGGGCAGACCCACGATGAAATCCATGCCGATGTCATCCCATTTCCACGAAGGTATAGACAGGGGCTGCAAAGCTCTAGCTGATTTCAAGTGGCTGGCCTTTATCCTCTGACAGGTGTCACATTCTGATACATACTGGGCTATCTCCCTCTTCATTCTGGTCCACCAATACAAGGGCTTCAGATCATGGTACATTTTGGTGCTTCCTGGATGCATAGAGAATTTGGAGAGATGGGTTTCATCCATGATTTTCTTCTTGAGATCCTTGCTTTTAGGAACCACCAATCTGCTTTCAAACCACAATATACCCTTTCCATCTTGGCAGAAACATATATACTTCTCAGTCTTCTGATGGAGGTTCTCCTTGATAATTTGCACTCCCTTGTCATGGAGCTGGGCCATGATGATCTGGTCTTGCAAAGCTGGCTCAACGGAAATGTGAGACAAAGCACCAGAAGGGATCACTTCAATCTGTATCTTGCTCAACTCATCACACAAGGTGTTAATGCGAGAATCCATCAGAACACAATTGCATTGCAACTTCCGACTCAAGGCATCTGCTACAACATTGGCCTTTCCTGGGTGATAATGTACCTCTATGTCATAGTCCTTAATCAGCTCTAGCCATCTTCTCTGCCTCATGTTGAGATCAGCCTGAGTAAAGATATCCTTAAGGCTCTTATGATCAGTGAAGATGTTGCAGTGGGTTCCCATCAAATAGTGCCTCCACATTTTCAATGCATGAACCACTGCTGCCAACTCTAGGTCATGAGTGGGATAATTCTGCTCATGAGGCCTGAGTGCTCTTGAGGAGTAAGCAATGACTCGGTTGTCTTGCATCAAGACACAACCTAGTCTAGTGCTAGAGGCATCACAATACACATCAAAGGGCTTGCTGATGTCGGGTTGCGCTAACACCGGTGCTGTGGTCAGATGTTGCCTCAATGCATGGAAGGCATCTTCACACTTCTGACCCCAAACAAACTTGGCTTCTTTCTTCAATAGCTCAGTTATGGGCCTTGCAATTCGAGAGAAATCCGGAATGAATCTTCGGTAATAACCTGCTAATCCCAGAAAACTCCGAATCTAACGGACAGTCGTTGGTGGCTTCCAGTTCATCACCTCTTGCACCTTATCAGGATCAACAGCTATTCCTGCCTGAGAGATAGTGTGACCCAAGAATTTGATCTCCTTCAGCCAAAAATCACATTTTGACAACTTGGCATAAAGGTGGTGCTCTCGCAAATGTTGAAGCACTACATGCAAATGCCCGGCATGTTCTTCTTCGTTCTTTGAGTACACCAAGATATCATTGATGAAAACCACTACGAATTTGTCAAGTTCGGGCATGAAAACAGAATTCATCAGATACATGAAATATGCTGGTGCATTAGTCAGCCCAAAAGACATCACCAAGAATTCATATAGCCCATATCTGGTTGAGAAAGTCGTCTTCGGAATATCGCTTGCTCTTATCTTGATCTGATGGTAGCCGGAGCGAAGGTCTATCTTGGAAAACACTTTGGCTCCGACCAAGTGGTCAAAAAGAACATCAATACGAGGCAAAGGATACTTGTTCTTGATTGTCACCGCATTGAGAGGGCGGTAATCTATACACAGCCTCAGGCTTTCATCTTTCTTCTTTACAAACAGGGCTGGACACCCCCAAGGCGAAGTACTTGGGAGGATAAATCCTTTGTCCAGCAACTCCTGCAATTGCTTCTTCAATTCTGTCAACTCAACGGGTGGCATCCGGTAAGGCCTCATGGAAATTGGTGTCGTTCCCGGTTGCAACTCGATGGCGAATTCAATATCCCGGTCTGGTGGCATTCCTGGCAATTCATCAGGAAAGACATCTGCATACTCACAGACCACTGGAATCTTCTTCAGAGGTAACTCCGTCATAGAGAAAGCACATGACTGAGTAGAACCATGACTGGGCAGAACTAAGGTGAAGTTCCCACAGAACGGGCAAATGATTTCCACGATGCAGTTGGCTACATCAAACACTACTTGGTGCAGGGTCATCCAATTAGCTCCCAGAATAATATCCACATTTTCCAAACCCAAAACAAGAAGGGTGGTTTTGATAATGTGGCTTCCCATTTGAATAGGCATACTTTGGTTTAATTGATTAGTTGCAATTTTACCCCCAGGTATGGCTATCATAAATGACCCTTTTGAGTGATAGAAAGGCAGTTGACATTTAGCACTGAACTTCTGGCTAATAAAACTATGAGATGCACTAGAATCAAACAGAATTAAAGCAGGTTGATTATAAACTGAAAAGATACCGGTCATGATAGGGGCTCCCTCAGGTACTTCCTCCAGAGTAGTGAAGTTGAGCTTCCCTTGCCTAACTTGTACCTTCTGCTTTCTTCCCTTGTCTTGATTTGGTGCTGGCATCTGCCTCTGTTGATTCCTTGGACAATTCTTGGCATAGTGACCCACATTGCCACAAGTGAAGCACTTGTTCCCATTGCCCTAGCAGAACTGCTGCTGCTGCGAAGGCTGATTATTCCTCGGAGCGGGAGCTGGGAAATGAGTGGGTGTCGGTTGCTGCTGCTGCTGAGGTGGCCTAATCACCCATCTGCCTGCCTACTGCTGAAAACCCCTGCTCTGATTGTGAGAAACAATCCGGAATCTCTGGGCTTGAGCGGATGGTGCTGCCATTGGTGCCTTTCTCTTCTTCTCTGCCCGGTGAGCTACAATACAATCATCCTGGGAGATGGCTAGGTTGACCAACTCATTGAAGCTATCAGCCTGGATAGTGTTGAGACATTCCCGCAGCTTGGTGTTGAGACCCCTGCGAAACCGGCCTCTCTTCTTCTCATCAGAATCAGCATGGTAACCTGCATACTGGCACAGGTCGTTGAAGGCCTGGTTGTACTGCAATACCATGCGGGTTCCTTGATTAAGTGCCAGAAACTCATTCAGCTTGCGATCGAGAATTCCGGCTAGGATGTGGTGCCCTCTGAAAGCAGTCTTGAATTCCTCCTAAGACACTTCATTATCAGCAGGAAGCATAGCACGGAAGTGGTCCCACCAAGTCTGAGCAGATCCACGAAGTTGCTGCGCGGCGAAGTGAGTCTTGGTAGCATCAGGGCAATCTCCCATGAGGAGGGGAAACTTGGATTCCACAACGCGTAGCCACATGTCGGCATCCAATGGATCCTCTGCCTTGGTGAACAAGGGTGGCTGCGTACTCAGGAACTCCTGGTAGGTTGCCGCTGCTGGAGGTCGCTGATGCTGGCCTCCACCATGCTGCTGAGGGTGGGGCTGGCGCTGCAAGAGCTGTCGTAGAATCTCGTTCTACTGGGCCATCAGCTCCTGCACTGTGGGAGCTGGAGCAGGTGACGGGGGAACTTGATCGTTATGCCCGCGACGCTGCCTAGCTGCCATCTAAAAACAGAGATTGTTTCCATTGTTATCTCAACTCACAATTTTGAACGACAAGCTATTATCTCATATTGAAAGAAAATGCCATAATCATAATATTAGGTTCGAAATGAAGATAACAAGGTTACAACATCCCACAGATTTCGAAAGTTCACAAGGGTTACATCAATTAGGGGAAATTACTCGTAAGCCTAGTCCAAAATCTGACATTAACTAAGCTCGCGTAGGTTTCTATCCGCCTAAAGCATCCAAGTGACTGATCAACCCTGAGTGGTGGAAGCGACACTGGATGCGGGTGAAGGGGGCATCACGGAGGTAGTCCCATTGGCACCAGGGACTGGTCCTAACTCCTCGGGAGCCTCTTCTCCCTCGCTTCCGGCCTCATTGGCCTCCATCTCCAAGTGGTGCATGTCCAGGTGGTCATTCGCTTCTTCGAGTTCCCGCTGCACATCGTGGAGCTGGTTCTCCAAGACATCAATAGTGTTGTCTCGGATCTCCACCTGCTGCTCCAAGGTGGTAATGCGCTGGCTCAGCCTTTCCACCTGCACATCCTTCTCCACCAACTCAGAGGACAAGTCGACCACAAAGTCTTCTCGGCTATCGAGGGTGAGCTTGGTGGTTTGAGCGATGTTAGCAAGGTGTGCCATAGCGTCGCTCTGAAGGGTCTGGAGGCGGTACAGCGCGCTCATGCACTGAACAGTGACCCTCCCAACCAAGTCAGGATACATTGCCCACACGTCCTTCATATGGCTCACACGGTTACACCACATGGGGTCATCCTTCTTCTCAGCAGGGAAGAGTCCCAAGGGGTGCATCACCATCTCCAGGGGATGGTAGCCACAGAAAGTTGTCAGAGTCTTCATGGCTGCTGCTTCAGTGGTGTCGTCCGTCCTGAATCCAATCGTCTCGGAGTCAAGAGAACGCCAACCCGGCTGAAGGGGATGAGCCTCCATGGTTAGCCAGACTCGGCAATGAGGTACCCGATGCTCCTCATACAACTACACCGTGTACAAAGGGGTGTAGTGTAACCGGCGGAGTTAAGCACTTCCCACAAGATGGAAGGAAAACCATCGTGAGAAAGGAAGTCAGAGCTGAAACGAGTGTCTCCTCCACTGGCGGGGGTGGGTGAATTCATCTGCGGAAGGGTATCAAAGGTAAAGATTATGGTGGAAGGAAGAAAATAAAAGAGCCTGGATGGTTTTAAAAGGAAGCGGGTTAGCTCAATTTTTAATTCCTTTTAGTTTTTATAATGCATGCATGCTGAAATCAACGTTTCCTCTCCAAAGGAAATAAAAGGAGGGGCTCCTAGGACACCCTTCAAAAGCTAAGGATTGGCCCATAGGGCCTACTTACTTAGCCACCTATTTCTCCCACTATCCCTAAGACCTTTCGTCTTAGGTCTAGCGGTCTAGTCCTGACGATTCTTAGCAGTTTCTAAGCAAGTTTTAAATTTTGAAAATTGGTATTCATGGTTTATTGCCCTTTTCTGTGGTGGTATTTGCTCCGATACCAGCTGTGGCAGAACCACCCGAATTATTCCAGCTTAAGTGCCTAAGTCACGCCTCAGGGGCCGTAACACACTTAAATCGGAATAACCCGTCAGTTTCTCAGATCTAGTCTGATAAAGCCACTTAACCAGGATCAAATACCACATACTCACTCGAAGGTGAGTCACAGAAGAAATACAATAAAACAGGAAACCTCAAATTAAGGTACTAAATTATTACATAGATCGGAGTTTTCAAGTAACTGGTAAAAGTTCATAAAATAAGATGCAGCGGATAATCGATGTCGTCGATAGCGAGGAAATGGGCAAGGCCTAGCCCACTACTCCTCGTGCTCCTCTCCTGCCGGAGCAGCATCCCACTCGACCGTCCAACCTGGTGGTAGGGTGGTAGGCCAAGTCACACCATCAACCATATCCTGAAGCGTACCTGCAAAAACTATGCCACAAGCAAGGCTGAGTATACTAATACTCATCTAGACTTACCCGGTATGAGGAAACTACTCCTCTACCTCTAGACCATGCAGCTGTTTGGCTGAGGGGTTTGGTTTGCCAAAAGCACTAGCTGTTTCTAAAATCAATATTTAGCTTTTCAAATTCTAACATCATTATCTTAGCTAAGTTTGCTCCTTCTAAGCATACATGGTAACAAGCATTTAGTTCAATCAACAAATTGTCTCATGTAACCTCATTTCACTTCTTACTCAATATAGTACAAGGGGTCAAGCAATCTTATTAGCTGCGAGAAGCAGACGATTCGAATCGAGTTTTATCCTTGCAAGGTAAACCTAAACACACGACATGTCAGGGTACTCCGACCCCACACATGTCAACCGTCCCCATCGATTCCTTGTTCGCGTCTAGGCCTCACCGCCTTGGCATACAATGCTCCACTGACCCCGGCTACCGTCGTGCAGTGACCGCACTTGTACCCACCATAGTTAGCATGGGAGACCCAGTCTCAGGTCGCGTGAGGGATAAAGTCTGCGCCCGACTTCACTTAGGTACTAGGTTTACCGGTTACCATATTTCCCGACATGTGCTTAGTACGTTCAAAAGCTTGACTCAGGTATCCACACATTAATCCTTAATTCCTTTTTCCCGTCTCATGGACAAGGCATCTTCTCTGGATCCAAGTCCATAGACTAACATAGATCCCGTTATCAAGATGAATACAATCAATTTCCTGACCTCGCACGAGTGCTAGAAAAATCACTCGACTTCTACCGAGATCCTGATTAGCAAAGCAGTTTGTCGGGGACCATAATTAGGGGTACCCTCAAGACGCCTAATTCTCAGTGTAACACCCTTGGTGTTACTATAACTAAAACTTGAGCATGGCATCATGAGCATGGGCATTGCATATGTTTGACACACCTAGAGTGCATTCACTAGGCAAAAATTTCAAAAAAGTTGTATTGTTTTAAAGTTTTACAAATAGGACCCTGGTTTAAGGACTTAACCCTAAATAGTGGTTAAAGGGGCAAAACTTAATCCAAGTTGAGAAAAACTTTAGGGCTTGTGAGAAAAGTCATACAATATCCCCAAACACTAAGTTGAATCACATTTATACCCCTGGAATACTAGAAACCCTAATTGGAACCCTGGAAAACCCTAAAACCAAACCCTAGGGGCCTAAGTGCAAAATTAGTCCACTTTTGGGCTAAAGTGCAAAAACCAAGCCAAATAAGTATTTTAAGTCCTTTGATTCACAAATATGTGGATTTGAAGGCCAAACCCTAAGTTTTGGACCTAAATGCAAAATGAACCTCATTTGAGTTTTACTCTAAGTCTGAAGAATCAGTGCATGGGCTCAACTTTGGGGCTTTGTAACTTGCAAAGTATAGGGTTTTTGCCCTAGGTTACCACATCAAAGTTGAAGACCAATAATAGGAGAACAACTTTGCTAAAGGGTGCAAGCATAGTTGTTATGAGAAATTTGGAGAAAAACTCAGTCCAAAACTGGCTGTCAGGCTATTTGATCTGAAATTCAGTTTAGCAGTGAACTGACATCAACTTCTAGCTCAGATTCAAGCATGATCCAGTGCTCCAATGTGATCAAATCCTATAGCTAAGTTGTAGCTGGTATGTAGCACTACAATTTTGGTACAGAGACTTGGACCTGATGTCACATGAAATCGGGAGAAAATTTACTCTAAAGTCGCTCGGTCAGAAGCACTGATGAGTCTTCGCCATGGTACAGTGACCGGTTTAACTGAAGAAGAATCCCTTCGTCCTCACCGCCGATAGCCGTCGCCGTCGATCGTCGTCGCTGTGATTCGTGCTCGGCGGTCATCAGATAAGCCCGTCGCGGTAAAGATCCTCGTCACCGGTGAGCTGGCCACCATTCCGACGACATCCCCCCTGGCTCGCCGCCCGCAGTAAAGAACTCGTCGTCGACCGCCGCCTCTCGGCCGGGTGCCGCGTGGCTCTATACTTTCACCGTGTCGCCGTGATCTCCTCTGAACCCTCCGTGGCTCACCGGAGTTACCGCCACGTCGTTGGCCACGAACTCCCGAAGCCAGAGCTTCTTCTCCCTCTCCGGCCGCCAGCGCAACTTGCTCCAATTGATCGCCGTCACTCATGAGTTCTATAAATTGACCCTGCCGTGGGCTTCACCATATCCTTACGCATCCAGCCACCGCTAATCGGCCACAGTCATCCACTCAAGCGCTCGAATTTCGCGTTGCCCCCAAATCGGTTTTCCGCCACCGTTGAAGTGAACTCGCCGTGGACAGCCCTCCACAGGTCAGCTCCTGCCCTCTGCGCCTTCATTTGTGCATGCTCATGTCTCCGTGATGCTTGCCGAGCTCTTTAATTGAACTAGACCGGCGCACATCGCCGGGAACACGATCACTTCGCCGTTTTGCTTGCGGTCACCGTGGCCGGAGCTCCACGATCCACCAACAGTGCAATTAACTTAGGGGAAGTAGTCAGGCCGACCCCAATTCCATGTCCACCGCTCGGAGAGCTCAGCCGCTGCCCCAATCGGCCGGTCTGCTTGCTCGCCGGAGCGCGGCCGCGCTGAGCACCGTCGAGGACCTCGTGTTGTGAATTGACAAGAACCCAGGGACCTTTTCGTGAACTGTCAGCGACTCTGTGAAATAGTAAAAGAACTCATTTCCAGTTAACTAAAAACCCGAGGGCCTCTGCGCAAAGTCGCCTCGCGGGCGCGGGCGCGCGCGCGAATCCACCCGGGCTTGGGCCGGCTGGACCAGAAGCGGCCCAGTACCGTTGATGAGTTTTCTTTTTCTTTTTCAGTGGAACTTTAGAAATCTGTAGAAAATAGTAGAAAAATCCTAAAATTATGAGACCAATTTTCTTAGGCTTGTTATTTTCCATAGTATTTAATAAAAATAGTTGTATGATTTTTAGTTTGAACAGGGAATTTTAGGATATTTAAAATAGCCTAAACTATTGATTCTGGATTTTTAGAGAATAAATAATAAGTCCAAAATTTCCCAAACTTTTTATGTGAGCCTATCACATTATTTAGAAGCCATGGGTAGAGTTTGGTTTGATTTGGACCTTGTTTGATCACTAAACCCAAAACCACCCCCCCCTGCTCCATGAACTCCTTTACTGACTCCGGAAACCCTAGGTTCTCGGAGTACCGTGAAGGAAAGTTGTATTCAAGACATAACTAATAAGTTTATGCTACCTTTGCATCCTCATGAGCATTCCATGACATCCATTCTTATGCATGTATATGATTATATTAGAGCAAGAAGAAGAAGAAGAAGTTTTTGAAGAAGGGATACCACCCACCTCTGATCCCCAGGCAGACAACTGCTTCTATTTTGATATCTGTGGATCCGAGCCAGACACATCTGATAACAAAGGCAAGCCCCGGTGCATTTGCCACCTCCCTTGATGTTTTAAAATCTTTCTCACTTGCTTGATGCATTAGGTGATAGGAGTTGATTGATTAAACAATTCCTGCATTACCTTCCTTGATCTTGAAATCCTGTTTTTACAAAAAGGTTTTACTATGCTTAAGTATTGCCTTAGAAAAACAAAAGGATTTGTTTTACAAAAGATGTTTGGCAAAGTGGGAGGGATGTTTTTCGAAAACAAAACTTGATGGTGGATCCATCATGGCCGTGATGGGTTCAACATCGGAAAAGATGTACCTCTGCCAGGTACCAAACTTTGGGTTTGAAATGATTAAGCTGAGACCGGGCGGGTGACTTGCACGAGAAGAGAGTCTCGGTGTAGTGTCTCCGTCTGAGTCGATTAAGGACCGCCTCGATGTAGGCCTGCTGACCGAGGACCCTTTAACTGGTCACATGCCTCGTCATGGGTAAGCCTTGCCTCGGGTAGACTAAGGCCGGAATAAGACAACACGAAATGGGAGTGGAGCGGTGGCGAGAGTAGCGTGTACCCTCCGTGGCAAGAGGCCGGACGGTGGTGTATCTATGCTCTCGGTTTGCGTGAACCTGATCCGGTCTTAAGAAACCCGATGGCGGGTTGACATATGCAAGGGTTAAGTGCTACATATGTCGTGTGATTGGAGATCCTCAGCTGAGTATAATCGATTCGGATCACCGTACCTCCGCGGTTATGGAGACTTGGCCACTGACTTACACGTAGCATTCCACTAAAGATGATGGGTTTTTGGTTAAGAAATTGGCTAGTGCAGGACCAGTGATTGTACTAGGGTAGAAAGAACTCTAGTGCAGGTAATTCTACCTAACTTGACAAATAAAATTGGATTTTTAAGGATCCACTTTAGTAAGCATTTCTGCAAAATAGAGTCTTTGATTCTTGAGAAGCCTTACCTTGACTCCCACATAACCAGCATACCCTTGAGAGTCTTTTCCTTAGTCGGGTAAGACTTGCTGAGTAATTCCATACTCAGGGTTTATCCCTTTGTTGTTTTTAGGTGGGGAAGTAGCAGATTTCTGCTGCTTCTGTGCTAAGGTGGTTCCCAAAGATGAAACCCAAGACTGAAGTGCGGGAGGACTCGGTCCTCCATCTAGAATCTTTTGTTTATAGTCTTTCGGGAGAAGTTTGTGTCTCCCAGGTTTGTATAATTATTACTTTTATGCACTCACTTTTAGAACTGGTCTGTAATAACTTAACTTGAGCTTACTTTGGAAATAAATGTAAGATTATGTGAATCGCTTCCGCATATCTTTATCTCCGATGATCTGTAATGTCTGCAAGACGGGTGAAACGTTCCTGGTGAGGTAAGGAAAGATACCGAGCTTGTCAAGTAACTTAGGAACATCTACAGGGTGTCTGATGTCTGTTAGACAAGGACAACTGTAGGTGGGCCTGATTACTTGGGAGGTTCCGTCACAGCTGGTATCGGAGCGTAGCCCTTCTTTGCAGATATTATAGGGCATCTTCAAAAAGATTTTCAAAAGTCTTATCTAAAGATTCTTTTCTCTTCTTACCTAAGTATTCTGAAGAGTTTATCTTAAAAGACCAGATAGGAAGAGTGCAATGTATAGAAGGTTGAATCAACCAAGGTTGATTCTGTACTTACTCATGCATCATGCTAAGAATTATACTAATAAATTTCCCCTTTAGAAAATGCCGCCGCGCACAAGAAAGACCGCGCGTAAGTCGACTGGACCACTTGGAGTGCCTCGACATCAACTTGCTCCGCGAGATGTAGATAGTAGTAGCGGGAGCAATGATCCTATAGGGGATCTGGAAGCAGAAGTAAGCAGGCTCCAACCGGAACTCCGCTAAATTGGTCTAAACCTGGAGAAAGGTATTTCTTTAGGCCTGATATGGTGAAAGAGGTCGAAGAAAAGGTTCAGAAAATCATTCATAATATGAAGAAAGCTCAGACTCGGCAAAAGAGTTATGCAGACAAACGTCGAATGCCCTTATTCTTTTTAGAAGGAGACTATGTCTACTTAAAGGTTTCACCAATGAAAGGCGTATCGCGTTTCGGGGTGAAGGGAAAACTTGCACCCAGGTACATTGGTCCATTTCCTATTCTTCAAAGATATGGGCCAGTGGCGTATCAACTCCAACTTCCCGAAACATTGTCTGCTGTACATAATGTGTTCCACGTGTCACAATTGAAGAAGTGTCTTCGGGTTCCCGATCGAACCATTGAAGTGACTGATGTTGTCCTGGAACCAGATCTGACATACTCGGAACATCTCATTCGAGTTCTGGATCAAAAGGACAGGGTTACCCGGAGAAAGACTCTTAAGTTTTATAAAATACAGTGGAACCAGCATTCGGAAGATGAGGCTACATGGGAAACCCAAGATTCCTTAGATAAGAATTTCCCAGGCTTTCTAGCCTCTTGTAAGTTGTAAAGTTTGTATAGCTATGTAATAAAGGAATAAACCCCCACACCACCCCTGCCTTGTACCAGAAATCAGGAAATAAAAACATGACACATTTCCTTTTCCATTACTCAACCTAGGACTTTAAATCTCGGGACGAGATTCTTTTATGGGGGGAAGGATGTAACACCCTTGGTGTTACTATAACTAAAACTTGAGCATGGCATCATGAGCATGGGCATTGCATATGTTTGACACACCTAGAGTGCATTCACTAGGCAAAAATTTCAAACAAGTTGTATTGTTTTAAAGTTTTACAAATAGGACCCTGGTTTAAGGACTTAACCCTAAATAGTGGTTAAAGGGGCAAAACTTAATCCAAGTTGAGAAAAACTTTAGGGCTTGTGAGAAAAGTCATACAATATCCCTAAACACTAAGTTGAATCACATTTATACCCCTGGAATACTAGAAACCCTAATTGGAACCCTGGAAAACCCTAAAACCAAACCCTAGGGGCCTAAGTGCAAAATTAGTCCACTTTTGGGCTAAAGTGCAAAAACCAAGCCAAATAAGTATTTTAAGTCCTTTGATTCACAAATATGTGGATTTGAAGGCCAAACCCTAAGTTTTGGACCTAAATGCAAAATGAACCTCATTTGAGTTTTACTCTAAGTCTGAAGAATCAGTGCATGGGCTCAACTTTGGGGCTTTGTAACTTGCAAAGTATAGGGTTTTTGCCCTAGGTTACCACATCAAAGTTGAAGACCAATAATAGGAGAACAACTTTGCTAAAGGGTGCAAGCATAGTTGTTATGAGAAATTTGGAGAAAAACTCAGTCCAAAACTGGCTGTCAGGCTGTTTGATCTGAAATTCAGTTTAGCAGTGAACTGACATCAACTTCTAGCTCAGATTCAAGCATGATCCAGTGCACCAATGTGATCAAATCCTATAGCTAAGTTGTAGCTGGTATGTAGCACTACAATTTTGGTACAGAGACTTGGACCTGATGTCACATGAAATCGGGAGAAAATTTACTCTAAAGTCGCTCGGTCAGAAGCACTGATGAGTCTTCGCCATGGTACAGTGACCGGTTTAACTGAAGAAGAATCCCTTCGTCCTCACCGCCGATAGCCGTCGCCGTCGATCGTCGTCGCTGTGATTCGTGCTTGGCGGTCATCAGATAAGCCCGTCGCGGTAAAGATCCTCGTCACCGGTGAGCTGGCCACCATTCCGACGACATCCCCCCTGGCTCGCCGCCCGCAGTAAAGAACTCGTCGTCGACCGCCGCCTCTCGGCCGGGTGCCGCGTGGCTCTATACTTTCACCGTGTCGCCGTGATCTCCTCTGAACCCTCCGTGGCTCACCGGAGTTACCGCCACGTCGTTGGCCACGAACTCCCGAAGCCAGAGCTTCTTCTCCCTCTCCGGCCGCCAGCGCAACTTGCTCCAATTGATCGCCGTCACTCATGAGTTCTATAAATTGACCCCGCCGTGGGCTTCACCATATCCTTACGCATCCAGCCACCGCTAATCGGCCACAGTCATCCACTCAAGCGCTCGAATTTCGCGTTGCCCCCAAATCGGTTTTCCGCCACCGTTGAAGTGAACTCGCCGTGGACAGCCCTCCACAGGTCAGCTCCTGCCCTCTGCGCCTTCGTTTGTGCATGCTCATGTCTCTGTGATGCTTGCCGAGCTCTTTAATTGAACTAGACCAGCGCACATCGCCGGGAACACGATCACTTCGCCGTTTTGCTGGCGGTCACCGTGGCCGGAGCTCCACGATCCACCAACAGTGCAATTAACTTAGGGGAAGTAGTCAGGCCGACCCCAATTCCATGTCCACCGCTCGGAGAGCTCAGCCGCTGCCCCAATCGGCCGGTCTGCTTGCTCGCCGGAGCGCGGCCGCGCTGAGCACCGTCGAGGACCTCGTGTTGTGAATTGACAAGAACCCAGGGACCTTTTCGTGAACTGTCAGCGACTCTGTGAAATAGTAAAAGAACTCATTTCCAGTTAACTAAAAACCCGAGGGCCTCTGCGCAAAGTCGCCTCGCGGGCGCGGGCGCGCGCGCGCGAATCCACCCGGGCTTGGGCCGGCTGGACCAGAAGCGGCCCAGTACCGTTGATGAGTTTTCTTTTTCTTTTTCAGTGGAACTTTAGAAATCTGTAGAAAATAGTAGAAAAATCCTAAAATTATGAGACCAATTTTCTTAGGCTTGTTATTTTCCATAGTATTTAATAAAAATAGTTGTATGATTTTTAGTTTGAACAGGGAATTTTAGGATATTTAAAATAGCCTAAACTATTGATTCTGGATTTTTAGAGAATAAATAATAAGTCCAAAATTTCCCAAACTTTTTATGTGAGCCTATCACATTATTTAGAAGCCATAGGTAGAGTTTGGTTTGATTTGGACCTTGTTTGATCACTAAACCCAAAACCACCCCCCCCCCTGCTCCATGAACTCCTTTACTGACTCCGGAAACCCTAGGTTCTCGGAGTACCGTGAAGGAAAGTTGTATTCAAGACATAACTAATAAGTTTATGCTACCTTTGCATCCTCATGAGCATTCCATGACATCCATTCTTATGCATATATATGATTATATTAGAGCAAGAAGAAGAAGAAGAAGTTTTTGAAGAAGGGATACCACCCACCTCTGATCCCCAGGCAGACAACTGCTTCTATTTTGATATCTGTGGATCCGAGCCAGACACATCTGATAACAAAGGCAAGCCCCGGTGCATTTGCCACCTCCCTTGATGTTTTAAAATCTTTCTCACTTGCTTGATGCATTAGGTGATAGGAGTTGATTGATTAAACAATTCCTGCATTACCTTCCTTGATCTTGAAATCCTGTTTTTACAAAAAGGTTTTACTATGCTTAAGTATTGCCTTAGAAAAACAAAAGGATTTGTTTTACAAAAGATGTTTGGCAAAGTGGGAGGGATGTTTTTCGAAAACAAAACTTGATGGTGGATCCATCATGGCCGTGATGGGTTCAACATCGGAAAAGATGTACCTCTGCCAGGTACCAAACTTTGGGTTTGAAATGATTAAGCTGAGACCGGGCGGGTGACTTGCACGAGAAGAGAGTCTCGGTGTAGTGTCTCCGTCTGAGTCGATTAAGGACCGCCTCGATGTAGGCCTGCTGACCGAGGACCCTTTAACTGGTCACATGCCTCGTCATGGGTAAGCCTTGCCTCGGGTAGACTAAGGCCGGAATAAGACAACACGAAATGGGAGTGGAGCGGTGGCGAGAGTAGCGTGTACCCTCCGTGGCAAGAGGCCGGACGGTGGTGTATCTGTGCTCTCGGTTTGCGTGAACCTGATCCGGTCTTAAGAAACCCGGTGGCGGGTTGACATATGCAAGGGTTAAGTGCTACATATGTCGTGTGATTGGAGATCCTCAGCTGAGTATAATCGATTCGAATCGCCGTACCTCCGCGGTTATGGAGACTTGGCCACTGACTTACACGTAGCATTCCACTAAAGATGATGGGTTTTTGGTTAAGAAATTGGCTAGTGCAGGACCAGTGATTGTACTAGGGTAGAAAGAACTCTAGTGCAGGTAATTCTACCTAACTTGACAAATAAAATTGGATTTTTAAGGATCCACTTTAGTAAGCATTTCTGCAAAATAGAGTCTTTGATTCTTGAGAAGCCTTACCTTGACTCCCACATAACCAGCATACCCTTGAGAGTCTTTTCCTTAGTCGGGTAAGACTTGCTGAGTAATTCCATACTCAGGGTTTATCCCTTTGTTGTTTTTAGGTGGGGAAGTAGCAGATTTCTGCTGCTTCTGTGCTAAGGTGGTTCCCAAAGATGAAACCCAAGACTGAAGTGCGGGAGGACTCGGTCCTCCATCTAGAATCTTTTGTTTATAGTCTTTCGGGAGAAGTTTGTGTCTCCCAGGTTTGTATAATTATTACTTTTATGCACTCACTTTTAGAACTGGTCTGTAATAACTTAACTTGAGCTTACTTTGGAAATAAATGTAAGATTATGTGAATCGCTTCCGCATATCTTTATCTCCGATGATCTGTAATGTCTGCAAGACGGGTGAAACGTTCCTGGTGAGGTAAGGAAAGATACCGAGCTTGTCAAGTAACTTAGGAACATCTACAGGGTGTCTGATGTCTGTTAGACAAGGACAACTGTAGGTGGGCCTGATTACTTGGGAGGTTCCGTCACACTCAGCTGGTAACCCCCATCAGCATAAAGCTGCAGAGGCCTGATGGGTTTGATTAAGTCAGGGATCAGTCCATACGAGCGACTCGATCACGCCACGCCCGAGCCTAGCCTCGGGCAAGGGCAGCCGACCCTGAGATGTTTCCGTCTCGCCCGAGGCCTCCTCTTTCACGGCAGACGCATCTCCGGCTCGCCCGAGGCCTTGCCTTCGATAAGAAGTAACCCTGACTAAATCACCGCGCCGACCGACCAAGTCACTGGGGCCTTTAACGCAAAGAGTAAGACTGACGGGCAGCCAGGCTTGGCCAAAAGCGCCAGAGCGAACTCCGCTCCGCCCAACCCAGGGCTCGGACTCGGGCTAAGGCCCCGGAAGACGGCG
Organism: Zea luxurians; assembly: GCA_029449295.1. Lineage (NCBI taxonomy): Eukaryota > Viridiplantae > Streptophyta > Magnoliopsida > Poales > Poaceae > Zea > Zea luxurians. The sequence goes on along the minus strand of JAOPSE010000795.1, from coordinate 14,298 downwards.
AACTCCGCTCCGCCCGACCCAGGGCTCGGACTCGGGCTAAGGCCCCGGAAGACGGCGAACACCGCTCCGCCCGACCCAGGGCTCGGACTCGGGCTAAGGCCCCGGAAGACGGCAAACTCCGCTCCGCCCGACCCAGGGCTCGGACTCGGGCTAAGGCCCCGGAAGACGGCGAACTCCGCTCCGCCCGACCCAGGGCTCGGACTCGGGCTAAGGCCCCGGAAGACGATGAACTTCGCTTCGCCCGACCCAGGGCTCGGACTCCACCCCGACCTCTGCCGAACGACCTCCGCCTCGCCCGACCCGGGAGCTCAGGTTCGGCCTCGGCCATGCAGGACAGACTCGACCTCGGCCTCGGAGGAGCCTCCACGTCGCCCGACCTCGGGCACAAGTCCGCCACGTCGACAGGAAGCGCCATCATCACCCTACCCCGAGCCGACTCGGGCCGCAGGGAACAGGACCGACGTCCCATCTGGCTAGCCCCGCCAGATAGGCAATGATGGCACCCCGCTGGACCCATGACGACGGCGGCTCTCAGCTCTCTTACGAAAGCAGGGGGACGTCAGCAAGGGCCCAACCACTCCGACAGCTGTCCCTCCGTCAAGCTCCATTGCTTCTCCGACAGCCACGACGCCACACTAGCTGGGTGCCAAGATCTCTCCGGCTGCCACCTTGGCATGTACTTAGGGTACTAGCTCACCCCCGCTAGACACGTAGCACCTTGCTACACCCCCATTTGTACACCTGGATCCTCTCCTTACGCCTATAAAAGGAAGGACCAGGGCCTTCTTAGAGAAGGTTGGCCTCGCGGGAACGAAGGGCAGGGGCAGGCGCTCTCTCGGGGCCGCTCGCTCCCCTCACCCGCGCGGACGCTTGTAACCCCCTACTGCAAGCGCACCCGACCTGGGCGCGGGACGAACACGAAGGCCGCGGGAATCTCCGACTCCCTCACGACCCGGCTCCGGCCACCTCGCTCTCGCTCTCTCTCTCTCCCCCCTTCGCGCTCGCCCACGCGCTCGACCCATCTGGGCTGGGGCACGCGACACACTCACTCGTCGGCTCGGGGACCCCCCGGTCTCGGAACGCCGACAATTGGCGCGCCAGGTAGGGGCCTGCTGCGTGTTGACGAGTAGTTTCCCGTCAAGCTCCAGATGGGCAGTCTCCAACGACCTCTTCAACCCGGGACGGCGCTCCGTTTCGGGAGTCTCGAGTTCATGTCTTTCGACGGTAGCTACGACATGATACTCCTTCCACCGCCGCGCGACAGCGACAACGGTGGCGGACAGCCCGCCCGCCGGCGGCGGAATCGTCGACGCCTTTCCCGCGTAGGGGAAGGACAACTTTCGAGCTCACCCCATCCTCTCCCTCGCCATCGGAGGAGGAGGCGGGGCAACCAAGGCCGAGCGGGAGGCTGCGCTCAGTCGACTGTCGAGCAAATCGACATCCCCAGCGCCCCAACGGAGGACGCGTCGGGCATCACCCACGCGTTTGAGGCGAAGGCGAGCGCCGTCCCCCCGCGACACGCCGATCCCGAGCAAGTGGACGACGCCAGCACGCTCACGGAGGGCCTGCAGGACGTCGCCCTCGCACCCAGGACGACAGCACGATCAGCCCCCGATGCGATTTCGTCGGTCCTCGTCGACCAAAAGGTACGGGCTGATTCCCATCCTTCGTCATTTCGACTCGGCCTCAACCCGCCTGGCGGCCTCGCTTTGGCGGGCGCTCACGTTGAGGCGAGTGCAACCTCTCTGGGGTTTCGTGTGCGGTCGCCTTGGGACCGATTGACGGGTGTCTCGACCTACGGACCCTCTGGGTCCGAGGAAGATGACGACCCCAGCATCTGCTGGGATTTCTCTGGATCTGGCAACCCCAGTGCCATGCGGGACTTCATGACCGCATGCAACTACTGCCTCTCCGACTGTTCCGACGGCAGCCGCAGCCTTGACGACAAGGACTACGGCCCGAGCCGCGAATATTTCCACGTCGAGCTAGGGGATCCCTCCGGAGGCAGCTGTCTCGGCATGCCGGAGGATGGTGATCCCCCTAGGCCAGCGCCTCGCGCCGACATCCCGCGGGAGCTAGCTGTGGTCCCCGTTCCGGCGGGGGTCACGACCCACAGCTCGAGCAAGTCCGCGGGGCGCAGGCCGGGCTCGATGAGGGAGCAGGAGCGCTCGAGGCAATCCGCCGGAACGTCGGGCAGGTATGAGCGAGCCAGCCCCCGGCCGGAGAAATACGTCACCTGCCCCAAGGTCTCCAGCACCGCATCGCCAACGATGCCAGGGACAGACCGCCACCCGCATCCGGCGGAACCGGTCAGGACCTGGCAGCCGCGGCGATGCTCCTCCGCGCGATGCCGGAGTCATCAACCACCGAGGGTCGGCGAATCCAGGGAGAGCTCAAGCATCTCCTGGAAGGCGCTGCGGCCCGGCGGGCCGAGAGCTCTGCCTCCCGAAGGCAGGGGTACCCCTCGGAACCTCGTGCCGCGACTTCCCGACTCATGCGGGAAGCCTCGGTCTACACCGGGCGCACGCGCAATACCGCGCCTGCGGCCCCGGGCCACCTCGGTGACGAGCACCCTCACCGCGACCGTCGGGCCCGCCTCGACGAAAGGGTGCACCGAGGTTATCACCCCAGGCGTGGGGGACGCTACGACAGCGGGGAGGATCGGAGTCCCTCGCCCGAACCACCCGGTCCGCAGGTCTTCAGCCGGGCCATTCGGCGGGCGCCGTTTCCGCCCCGATTCCGACCCCCGACTACTATCACAAAGTACTCGGGGGAAGCGAGACCGGAATTGTGGCTTGCGGACTACCGCCTGGCCTGTCAACTGGGTGGGACGGACGACGACAACCTCATCATCCGCAACCTCCCCCTGTTCCTCTCTGACACCGCTCGCGCTTGGTTGGAGCACCTGCCTCCGGGGCAGATTTCCAACTGGGAGGATCTGGTCCAGGCTTTCACCGGCAACTTCAGGGGCACGTATGTGCGCCCCGGGAATTCCTGGGACCTCCGAAGCTGCCGGCAACAGCCGGGAGAGTCCCTTCGGGACTACATCCGGCGATTCTCGAAGCAGCGCACCGAGCTGCCCAACATCACCGACTCCGATGTCATCGGCGCGTTCCTTGCCGGCACCACCTGCCGTGACCTGGTGAGCAAGTTGGGTCGCAAGACCCCCACTAGGGCGAGCGAGCTGATGGACATCGCCACCAAGTTCGCCTCTGGTCAGGAGGCGGTCGAGGCCATCTTCCAAAAGGACAAGCAGCCCCAGGGCCGCCCGTCGGAAGATGCTCCCGAGGCGTCTACTCCGCCCGGCGCCAAGAAGAAAGGCAGGAGGAAGTCGCAAGCGAAACGCGACGCCGCCAGCACGGACCTTGTCGCCGCCGCCGAGTACAAGAACCCTCGGAAGCCCCCCGGAGGCGCCAACCTCTTCGACAAGGCACTCAAGGAGACGTGCCCCTACCATCAGGGGCCCATCAAGCACACCCTCGAGGAGTGCGTCATGCTTCGGCGCCACTTCCACCGGGCCAGGCCACCCGCAGAGGGTGACAGGGCCCGCGACGACGGCAAAAAGGAAGATCACCAAGCAGGAGAGTTCCCCGAGGTCCGCGACTGCTTCATGATCTACGGAGGGCATGCGGCGAATGCCTCGGCTCGGCATCGTAAGCAGGAGCGTCGGGAGGTCTGCTCGGTGAAGGTGGCGGCGCCAGTCTACCTAGACTGGTCCGACAAGCCCATCACCTTCGACCAGGATGACCACCCCGACCACGTGCCGAGCCCAGGGAAGTACCCGCTCGTCGTCGATCCCGTCATCGGCGACGTCAGGCTCACCAAGGTCCTGATGGATGGGGGCAGCTGCCTCAACATCATCTACGCTGAGACCCTCAGGCTCCTGCGCGTCGATCTGTCATCCGTCCGAGCAGGCGTTGCGCCCTTCCACGGGATCGTTCCCGGGAAGCGCGTCCAGCCCCTCGGACAGCTCGACCTTCCTGTCTGCTTCGGAACACCCTCTAACTTCCGAAGGGAGACTTTGACGTTCGAGGTGGTCGGGTTCCGAGGGACCTACCACGCAGTGTTGGGAAGGCCATGCTACGCGAAGTTCATGGCCATCCCCAACTACACCTACCTGAAGCTCAAGATGCCAGGCCCCAACGGGGTCATCACCATCGGCCCCACGTACAAACACGCATTCGAATGCGATGTGGAGTGCGTGGAGTACGCCGAGGCCCTCGCCGAGTCCGAGGCCCTCATTGCTGACCTGGAAAGCCTCTCCCGAGAGGTGCCGGACGTGAAGCGACATGCCGGCAACTTCGAGCCAGCGGAGACGGTTAAGGCCGTCCCTCTCGACCCCAGTGGCGACACCTCCAAGCAGATTCGGATCGGATCCGGGCTCGACCCCAAATAGGAAGCAGTGCTCGTCGACTTTCTCCGCGCAAACGCCGACGTCTTTGCGTGGAGTCCCTCGGACATGCCCGGCATACCGAGGGATGTCGCCGAGCACTCGCTGGATATTCGGGCCGGAGCCCGACCGGTCAGACAGCCTCTGCGCCGATTCGACGAGGAAAGGCGCAGGGTGATAGGCGAGGAGATCCACAAGCTGATGGCAGCAGGGTTCATCAAAGAGGTATTCCATCCCGAATGGCTTGCCAACCCTGTACTTGTGAGGAAGAAAGGGGGGAAATGGCGGATGTGCGTAGACTACACTAGCCTCAACAAAGCATGTCCGAAAGTCCCCTACCCTCTCCCTCGCATCGATCAAATCGTGGACTCCACTGCAGGGTGCGAAACCCTGTCCTTCCTCGATGCCTACTCAGGGTATCATCAAATCAAGATGAAAGAGTCCGACCAGCTCGCGACTTCTTTCATCACGCCCTTCGGCATGTACGGTTATGTCACCATGTCGTTCGGTTTGAGGAACGCGGGTGCAACGTACCAGCGGTGCATGAACCATGTGTTCGGCGAACATATCGGTCGCACGGTCGAGGCCTACGTCGATGACATCGTAGTCAAGACGAGGAAAGCCTCCAACCTTCTCTCCGACCTTGAGCTGACATTCCGGTGTCTCAAGGCGAAGGGCGTCAAGCTCAATCCCGAGAAGTGCGTCTTCGGGGTGCCCCGAGGCATGCTCTTGGGATTCATCGTCTCCGAGCGGGGCATCGAAGCCAACCCGGAGAAGATCGCAGCCATCACAAACATGGGGCCCATCAAGGACTTAAAAGGCGTACAGAGGGTCATGGGATGCCTCGCTGCCTTGAGCCGTTTCATCTCGTGTCTCGGCGAAAGAGGCCTGCCCCTGTACCGTCTCTTAAGGAAGGCCGAGTGCTTCACTTGGACACCCGAGGCCGAGGAAGCCCTCGGGAACCTGAAGGCGCTCCTCACCCAGGCGCCCGTCTTGGTACCCCCAGCTGATGGAGAAGCCCTCTTGGTCTACGTCGCCGCTACCACTCAGGTGGTCAGCGCTGCGATCGTGGTCGAAAGGCAGGAAGAGGGGCATGCTTTGCCCATTCAGAGGCCAGTTTACTTCATCAGCGAGGTGCTGTCCGAGACCAAGATCCGCTACCCACAAGTCCAGAAGCTGTTGTATGCAGTGATCCTGACGAGGCGAAAGCTGCGACATTACTTCGAGTCTCATCCGGTGACTGTGGTGTCATCCTTCCCCCTGGGGGAGATCATCCAGTGCCGGGAAGCCTCGGGACGGATCGCGAAGTGGGCGGTGGAAATCATGGACGAGGCAATCTCGTTCGCCCCTCGGAAGGCCATCAAGTCCCAGGTACTGGGGGACTTCGTAGCCGAATGGATCGACACCCAGTTGCCGATGGCTCCGATCCAACCGGAGCTCTGGACCATGTTTTTCGACGGGTCGCTGATGAAGACAGGAGCCGGCGCGGGCCTGCTCTTCGTCTCGCCCCTCGGGAAACACCTGCGCTACGTGCTCCGCCTCCATTTCCCGGCGTCCAACAATGTGGCTGAGTACGAGGCTCTGATCAACGGATTGCGAATCGCCGTCGAGCTAGGGGTCCGACGCCTCGATGCACGCGGCGACTCGCAGCTCGTAATCGACCAAGTCATGAAGAACTCCCACTGCCGCGACCCGAAGATGGAGGCCTACTGTGATGAGGTTCGACGCCTGGAAGACAAGTTCTACGGGCTCGAGCTTAACCACATCGCCCGGCGCTACAACGAGACTGCGGACGAGCTGGCGAAGATAGCCTCGGGGCGAACGACGGTTCCCCCAGACGTCTTCTCCCGGGATCTGCACCAACCCTCCGTCAAGATAGGCGACACGCCCGAGCCCGAGGTGCCCTCGGCCCCGTCCGAGGCGACCTCGGCCCAGCCCGAGCCATCCTCGGTTCAACCCGAGGAACCCTCGGCCCCCGAGGGCGAAGCACTGCACATCGAGGAGGAGCAGAGCGGGGTCATGCCAGATCAAGATTGGCAGACCCCGTACCTGCAATATCTCCGCCAAGGAGAGCTGCCCCTCGGCCGAGCCGAGGCTCGGCGGGTAGCGCGACACGCCAAGTCGTTCGTCTTGCTGGGCGATGAGAAGGAGCTCTACCACCGTAGCCCCTCGGGCATCCTCCAGCGATGCATCTCCATCGCCGAGGGTCAGGAACTCCTGCAGGAAATACACTCGGGGGCTTGCGGCCATCATGCAGCACCTCGAACCCTCGTCGGGAACGCCTCCCGCCAAGGCTTCTACTGGCCGACGGCGGTGGCTGACGCCACTAGAATTGTCCGCGCCTGCGAAGGGTGCCAATTCTATGCGAAGCAGACCCATCTGCCCGCTCAGGCTCTGCAGACGATACCCATCACCTGGCCCTTCGCTGTGTGGGGTCTGGACCTCGTCGGCCCTCTGCAGAAGGCGCCCGGGGGCTACACGCACCTGCTGGTCGCCGTCGACAAATTCTCCAAGTGGATCGAGGTCCGACCCCTAAACAGCATCAGATCCGAGCAGGCGGTGGCGTTCTTCACCGACATCATCCATCGTTTTGGAGTCCCGAACTCCATCATCACCGACAAGGGCACCCAGTTCACCGGCAAAAAATTCTTGGATTTTTGCGAGGATCACAACATCCGGGTAGACTGGGCCGCCGTAGCTCATCCCATGTCGAATGGGCAAGTGGAACGTGCCAACGGCATGATTCTACAAGGGCTCAAGCCCCGGATTTACAATGATCTCAACAAGTTCGGCAAGCGATGGATGAAGGAACTCCCCTCGGTGGTCTGGAGCCTGAGGACGACGCCAAGCCGAGCCACAGGTTTCACGCCGTTCTTCCTGGTCTACAGGGCCGAGGCCGTCCTGCCCACTGACCTGGAATACGGCTCCCCGAGGACGAGGGCCTACAACGAAGAAAGCAACCAAGCTAGCCGAGAAGACTCGCTGGACCAGCTGGATGAGGCTCGGGACAGGGCCTTACTACACTCGGCGCGGTATCAGCAGTCCCTGCGACGCTACCACACCCGAGGGGTCCGACCCCGAGACCTCCAGGTGGGCGATCTGGTGCTTCGGCTGCGGCAAGACACCCGAGGGAGGCACAAGCTCACGCCCCCCTAGGAGGGGCCGTTCGTCATCGCCAAAGTTCTGAAGCCCGGAACGTACAAGCTAGCCAACAGTCAAGGCGAGGTCTACGGCAACGCTTGGAACATCCAACAGCTACGTCGCTTCTACCCTTGAGATGTTTCCAAATTGTTCATATACCTCGCACCCACGCAAAGTTTAGTCAACAAGGAAGGGTCGGCCTCGCCTCGGCAAAGCCCGACCCTCCCTCGGGGGCTAAAAGGGGGGAAACCCCCTCTGCGTCAAAATTTTCCTCGAACAAAAAATCTCTTTTATCAGAATATCTTTCGTGCTTTTTGACTACTTCGAAAAGTGGGTCATGGAAACGACAGGGTACACGTAAGCAGCCAAGGCTGACCGAGCCGAGGGACTCCTACGCCTCCGGGATACGGATACCTCACTCATCACCTTCTGCGATAAGTAACTCGCGCTCGGATAAGGTGACTCCGCGGATCGAACAAGTCTCTACGTTCGGAAGCTCTTCTGTCGAAGCGATTCTTCGAGTTTTCTCGACTAAGTCGGTGATAGGGCCTCACGGACGAGTAAAAGTGCGTGTAAGCGGCAAGGCCGACCGAGCCGAGGGACTCCCACGCCTCCGGGATACGGATACCTCACTCCTCACCTTCCGCGAGAAGCAACTTTCGCTCGCACAAACATCCCTGTTACCGACAAAAAGTCCAGATGCTTCGAACAAGAGGAAAAGGGACGCAGCTTTACAACACAGCAAGGGTGTGTGTTCTGGCCTCGACGGCCGCACAAAGCACACGCTACAAGACAGGCTGATCCTGCAGGCTCAGGTCTTGGCGCTGGAAGGGGGCGGCGACACCCTCGGCATCGACAGCACCTTCGGCAAGGCCCGAACTAGCCTCGGACGGCGACGCGGTCCGAGGGCCTCCGCTCCAAAGGACAGCGTCATCACCACGCCCGGGCGATCGTTGTCAAGGACTTCTCCGGGAATCCGGCCCGAGCAGGCGGCTCGGCCAGCCACCTCCGGGGCCTCGGCCAACCACCTTCCGAGGGCACGAGCCGGGTCCGAAGCCTCGGCTGACCAACCCCGGCGTCGATCCTGCCAACGGACAACTCGGCTAGGCTCCGGCCAACCAGGTTTCATTTCCGAGCCAACTCTGCCTCTGCTCATGCTGATATCGCTACCCCCGGCCTCGGCTCGTCGAAGAGCGGCCGAGGGGTCTCTTTAACTAAGCTAGAGGAGCCTCGGACAACAGGGCCGACCGAGCCGAGGGACTCCTACGCCTCCGGGATACGGATACCTCACTCGTCACCTTGACACGGGGCGACTCATGCTTAGTGAAGCGGTTCAGACAATCAGCAGGCGAGTCTTAGTGCTCGGAAATGAGGAAAAAACACGGCTCTGTGCCGTAATTACATACATGTTCAGGCCCCGAAAGCCGAAAATGAACAGAAAACCCGGCACTCGAAGTGCCATTACAAACGGAACTCTGGTTCCCCCTCCGCAGGTACGAACAACCCCACTCGATGGGGGTGGGCCTGCGGGGCAACAGAAGACCGACGAACGGCATGTCGCCGACCGCCCCGACAGCGGCGACGATGAAGACTTCTGCCCCGGGGGGCCGAACAGCAGCAATGATGGCCTCAGGGCGGATGCTGCTGCTAGGAGGCCCCCGCCCTTGCCCAAACTCGAGAGGCAAGGACGGGCAGAAGGCCGTAGAGTTGGAGGTCGGTCCATGGCCAACCTTGGCTGTTGCACCGGCGAAAGAACCTCTTCCAGTTGCCGTGGCAAACGCCGGCGCCGCGAGCGACTCCGAAGCCACTCGCGTCCGAAGGCCAGGCACGCTGCAGCTGTTGGCGCCACGGACGACTCCCGCCCTTCCCCCCGATCACTGAGGGAAGGAGCGGGCCACCGCCCGCGCAGGAGCCGACCCCAACTCGGCACACTCCCCTCCTCAGCCCTGGTGATGAAAATCCTTGAGGCTGAGGGAGGGGTAGAGGCCGCAGCCCGGCTCGCTTTCCCCCACCATCAAGCCGGAGGTCGCCCTCTTGGGTGACCCCCGGTGGAGGGGTGCAGCCGGGCTGCATGATGAAAATCCTTGAAGCCGAACGATGGCTGAAAGGTACCCACTCCCACGGAGCGGTGTCCCCCGACGATGAGGCACGGAGACGGCGGTTTCCCCCATCCGGGGGCTTGAAAGGTGGAAAGACACGATGCATAAGGGAGGAAGAAGACATGGTCGCCTTACGAAAGGGGTCGCCCTCCTTTTAAAGGCAACTCTCCCTGCTCGCGCCCCCAACCGTCACAGGCTGAGTCCTCTCCAACACGCCTCCAAAGTCCTCCCCTGCGGCGCGGGGGCTGGGTCCCGCCTGTCATACAGACCGGCTCCGAGCAGAAGAAGCCGAACCGCCGCGCGCGGCGCGCGCGCAACCACCCAGCAGTCACAAGTGACCCTCCACTTTTGCCCAGACCAACGGGCGAAAGGGGCGGGCAGCCATGCGGGCGGCATGCAACCGCGCCAAGTGGACGCGCCTCTCCGACTCCTGACAGGCCAGCACGGAGGCTCAAGCCCACGCGTCGCGCAACCGGCGCACCGGATGCTGCAAGTAAGCCACTATGCCACTTACGCCACCACCGCACCTCCTCGGTTGCGGAACCAATACCACGACCCGAGGCGGCCCAGCGCGCGGCCCAGCTGCGCCAGCCTGACACAGCGGTCAAACGCGGTCAAAAGTGGGCCGGCAGTAATGACAGTGGCAGGCGCGCAAGAGCAGCGATCACGCCATCAGCCAGGCTCACGTCCCATCCAGAGGCAGCAAGAGAACCCCCTCTCTCACGGTGTGAAGACGACACGCCCGTGACCCGTTCCTCGAACGGCTCGCGCACGCGCAACGGCAGCCTCGCCAACTACTCGCCCCGGCGCATTAACTCCGCGGCTCGACGGGCAGCGCTACTGGCGAGAGCAGCTGGCGACGTTTCGCCTTCGCCAAAACGACCACACCAAAAAAGGTACGCCACGTCGTTCAATTTCGTATCCTTTTTCCCTTTTTCCTCTTCCTCTATCTCTTGCAACAGGGACCGGGAAGGGGGATACCCCCAAAGGAATCCTTCCCCGTGAAGGAACTAGGCTCCGAGCCTCCTTACTGATCAGGGGTTCGAAGGCTGGCCCCCCGAAGGGTTCAACAGCCGCCTCAGATCGCGTGGGCCCGACACCCACTACTGGTCAGAGGTTCGAAGGTCGGCCCCCCGAAAGGTTCCACGACCGCCTCAGGCTACTCGGGCTCCACGCCCATTACTGATCAGGGGTTCGAAGGCTGGCCCCCGAAGGGTTCACAGTCGCCTCAGACACCGAGCGAGGGATGACCAGGGGTACGTTCGATACATAACCAAGGCTCGGGCTGCGCTCCCGAGGTACCCTAGGACATTTCCGAGACCAGCGGGAACGACTCTGTAACGGAATCCCATCGGAGGGAGGCAACGAGCCCTTGGACCCCGTCGCCAGGGGACCGGGTCCGGCAGATCACCCGCAGGTACTTTTGGGCGTGCCTCCGGGCCCCTAGCCGACCCCCAACGAATGGGGCACGGACGTCCACTCGGATTACCCGATTGCAGCTCACCGGAGACACCATGTTCGGTGCCCATCGAGGGTAACATGGCGCTCTCCCCCCCTCCTCCTTGCGGAAAGGCGACGTAGGGGCGTATGTAAAAAAGCCGAGTCTGTCCCTGATCGTCCTCTCGCTCTGTGCGGAGGCTCGGGGGCTGCTCTCGCAAACCCGGCTCCGGCCGAACCGTTGACAGCGTCAACATACCAGCCCGAGAACTTGGGCCCCGACAGTGCACCTGGGCTACGGCCTGTTCGCATGAGGGAACCGCCAGACCAGCCGAAGCATTACGCAAGGCATTAAGACCTCGAAGGAGTGAAACCACTCCTCCGAGGCCTCGGGGGCTACACCTGGCGGGTGCGCTCGCGCGCACCCACCGGAACAAAGTGCAACCGAGAAAGGCTGGTCCCCTTGCAAAAAAGTGCGACGAAAGCCTCCAAGCGAGTGTTAACACTCCCTTCGAGGCTCGGGGGCTACTGTCGGGGACCATAATTAGGGGTACCCTCAAGACGCCTAATTCTCAGCTGGTAACCCCCATCAGCATAAAGCTGCAGAGGCCTGATGGGTTTGATTAAGTCAGGGATCAGTCCATACGAGCGACTCGATCACGCCACGCCCGAGCCTAGCCTCGGGCAAGGGCAGCCGACCCTGAGATGTTTCCGTCTCGCCCGAGGCCTCCTCTTTCACGGCAGACGCATCTCCGGCTCGCCCGAGGCCTTGCCTTCGATAAGAAGTAACCCTGACTAAATCACCGCGCCGACCGACCAAGTCACTGGGGCCTTTAACGCAAAGAGTAAGACTGACGGGCAGCCAGGCTTGGCCAAAAGCGCCAGAGCGAACTCCGCTCCGCCCAACCCAGGGCTCGGACTCGGGCTAAGGCCCCGGAAGACGGCGAACTCCGCTCCGCCCGACCCAGGGCTCGGACTCGGGCTAAGGCCCCGGAAGACGGCGAACACCGCTCCGCCCGACCCAGGGCTCGGACTCGGGCTAAGGCCCCGGAAGACGGCGAACTCCGCTCCGCCCGACCCAGGGCTCGGACTCGGGCTAAGGCCCCGGAAGACGGCGAACTCCGCTCCGCCCGACCCAGGGCTCGGACTCGGGCTAAGGCCCCGGAAGACGATGAACTTCGCTTCGCCCGACCCAGGGCTCGGACTCCACCCCGACCTCTGCCGAACGACCTCCGCCTCGCCCGACCCGGGAGCTCAGGTTCGGCCTCGGCCATGCAGGACAGACTCGACCTCGGCCTCGGAGGAGCCTCCACGTCGCCCGACCTCGGGCACAAGTCCGCCACGTCGACAGGAAGCGCCATCATCACCCTACCCCGAGCCGACTCGGGCCGCAGGGAACAGGACCGACGTCCCATCTGGCTAGCCCCGCCAGATAGGCAATGATGGCACCCCGCTGGACCCATGACGACGGCGGCTCTCAGCTCTCTTACGAAAGCAGGGGGACGTCAGCAAGGGCCCAACCACTCCGACAGTTGTCCCTCCGTCAAGCTCCATTGCTTCTCCGACAGCCACGACGCCACACTAGCTGGGTGCCAAGATCTCTCCGGCTGCCACCTTGGCATGTACTTAGGGTACTAGCTCACCCCCGCTAGACACGTAGCACCTTGCTACACCCCCATTTGTACACCTGGATCCTCTCCTTACGCCTATAAAAGGAAGGACCAGGGCCTTCTTAGAGAAGGTTGGCCTCGCGGGAACGAAGGGCAAGGGCAGGCGCTCTCTCGGGGCCGCTCGCTCCCCTCACCCGCGCGGACGCTTGTAACCCCCTACTGCAAGCGCACCCGACCTGGGCGCGGGACGAACACGAAGGCCGCGGGAATCTCCGACTCCCTCACGACCCGGCTCCGGCCACCTCGCTCTCGCTCTCTCTCTCTCCCCCCTTCGCGCTCGCCCACGCGCTCGACCCATCTGGGCTGGGGCACGCGGCACACTCACTCGTCGGCTCGGGGACCCCCCGGTCTCGGAACGCCGACACAGTTACTCGACCTAGCATACTAGTATCCATCTCAAAAAGGAATCCTAAGTTCATGCAACTAGAGGCTTCAACCAACTCCTACACTTAAGTGCACAATACAATCCTACAAGCATTAAGTGTAGTAAAGTAGCATATAATAATACGGTTATGCATAAAACCGGGGCTTGCCTTCAATAGCTGGGGCTGCGGGGAGATCCTCGATGGTAGCTTCGGAAGCTTGCTCCTGGTCATCCTCTTGGACAGTTCCTTGCTTGGGGATGAGCACATACTCTCCGTCAGCGAGATTACAATCTAATGAATGCAATGAGTAAGATACATGCATGATATGATATGTGCTTTAGCAATTTAACTTTGATGGTGAATGATCCACTTAAATCAGATAGAGTTTAATCTTGCTATTAAAGATTTTTGGTGGTATACTTAGTAATTTAGATCACACTCAGTTAAACTAAGTGGTAAGTCCATTTTGGTGTTCCACTGAATTCTTTTTAAAGCCTTAGTGAGAATTTGTCAAGATTTCTAGTTGAACTTATTGGGGCGAGGTTTATCTTTCATTTCTTTCCCTTTATTTCTTTTATGTTTTTAAAGTGGGTTTGAACTACAAGTTGTCTTAATAAATTTCCAAAAATTCTGTAAAAATTACAGTGGCTTCTTATTGGTGTATAATTCTCTGTCTCAAAATTTGGGGTTTAAAAAGTGAGTGGTTCTCTCTGTATAAAATTATCAAATGTTAGGGCAGAAGGGGTGTTTTGAACTACAACTACCATTTAACAGTAGGTTATTCTCTAAGACTTATTTTTGCTGGCATTTGGGTGTTATAACATGACTTTGCACAAATTTCTAGCCATTAATACTTATTAGTTATTTTGCCATGATTTTCTAAAGTTTCTAGCCAAAGGGGTGCTTTCTACTACCACTATATTTGAAAAATATCGAACAACAGATTTCTGATTTTTCCTAGCTTCTTCTTTGTGCAAGAGCAATCATTCTGAAGTTTGGCATCTTTTTGCTTAAGGGAGGGGTGGTAGGAATTATTTGGATTAAATAGCCTTTTTCATGAAGTATTGGCAATAGGTATTATTTTGCATCTTTCAAATGGGTTTGCATTTTCTATGATGACCTATCTCATTATTGATCTAGCAAAATTTTATTTGCCCATTATTGCACCATTTTTGGGTTGCTCATGATTTAATTAA